>JAOSBN010149130.1:0-24297 GCA_027563595.1 Erythroxylum suave | reverse complement strand
GTGGGTGGTGAGCTGGCTGTTGTCTTTGCGAACACCCCTCCTCATCTCCCCTCCCTTCCCTCCCCTTGCCTACAGTCGAGCTGACTGTCTAAGACGACCTTACGTGACAATTCGAATCATGAACAGAGTGTCCAGCCGCTCTTCCTTACTCTCATGCGGCCTATCAGATGGTCGTCCTACGCTCCCCTGCAATCACATCCGCCGCTATGCACCGGAAGGAACATGTTGTTCGGTCCAGAGCACCATCCGGCTTAGCTGCAGACTGCCATCCTCTAGCGGAGCAACTTCTTGCATATTCCGCATTGGCAGTCGCTTGCCGTTGCCCCCGGAATAGCCAGCCTTGACCTTTGTGACTGGTAAGGCTTGCCGCATACTGTGTGAGAGTATGCTCTGTGCTGCATCGCTTGCTGTGATGGTCACCGAGACCGCAACGTGTTGCAGATGAATTGGAAAAGTCGAAGGGACTGCCTGCAAGGGTATTCCTTCGCTGCAAGGTACCACGATATTCAACAAACCTTGATCCCTGCTGGTTTGGTGCTGCCTCCCTGCTCTGTGTTCTCTACGGATGTATTGTTCCTAGCGTTGCTCGCATCCCTGCGCAAGGATACACAATCAATTAGACGATATCAAAGTGCTCTGGGGTGGCTTACGAACACTCTCCGATCCGCACAAACTTCTCGGATCTGAGCTCGACACCAAAACTCCACGGGTTCTACAATCAAAGTGCAGTGTGACGAGTCAAAAAATTGAGGGGGTTGGAGTGGCGGGCCGTTGCATACGGCGTGCGCGCCCTCTCCCACTCCTGTCATCTGCCCCAGAATCTACTGGTGTACCTTGTTCGGGTATGCGTCCGTGTACGCCAGGTGACAGCTGTCATGCTGTACCGGGGTTGATCCTGGGGACAACCTGTCAGCGTCGATTCGTCGCTAACATTCACCAGAGTATCACTGCGAGCGCATTGACGCACAGATGCAGCAGTCGTGAAGAGGAAGCAAGGGTGGTGTAGGCAAAAAGATGACCTGATAAGGCCACCGTGCAACAAGCCAGACTCACAGCGAGATTCCAGACTCACAGCGAGAATCCTGTGAGTCTGGCAGCTTGCTCAGTACATTTGTCTGACGCCAAGGCAGCAGTTCATACTTATTGAATTTACAGCACTCACTCAAACAAGCGCTTTCCTCGCCGATTGATAGGCTTGTACTAGGCGATGCACGCAGACGGCTCCCCGCCGCGCCGAAGTTTCTCGAGATATGAAGTACAGTACGTCTAAAGTCCGCGCTAGATAACACCTAGCTCGCATGAGGGTGACATCCAGCGCGAGGATATGCTTAGCCTTGGCCAGCGAATCCTCCTAAGTAAGGACATTCAACATGGTTGAATATGCGATCTAGTACTTGTCATGGAAAGGTATCTTGAACTATGCGAGTCCCTTGCGCCATGTATGCAGCATTTGGATATTGACCATCAAGCCATTCAGCTCGGTTTTGAGGTCGTCGTCCTATCTGACGTCGCTTACGTAGGGGTATGCAACGTTTGTCGTCGCTCCACCTGCTTGAAAATCAACGGGTTGTCATGGCCCCCTCTGTAACACTAACCCAATTGACCCGACCAGCTGCAATGCAGGTACCACGCAAGTCTCAGGGGTGACAAGGTCTAAGTTTGGCGGCTCACGTCGAGAACTTAGACACCCAGTACCTAGACCATATCTCCTTCTGGTCTGCTGTTCCTTTGAACTATGCCGGAAAGTTAGCGCCAGACGACACGCACAGAAATCTGACATACCTTGAACGCAACCTTGGTGATATCCTGAAATCCTTCATCAATCTTAGGCTCAACGAATCGTTGCGCGAAACTGCGGAAGGCAATACCCGGTAGCAGTGTACGCTGTTCAGGATTCATCTAGAATCTCATATGTCAGCGCAACGGAAAGTCGCAACAGAATGGCGTCACTGTACAACGCAGTTAGAGAGATGCAGGGACTAACTTGTTTGTTCAACGCTCGGACGTTGTCATTGTGCTCGCACAACCTGGTTGACGCTGTGAAATGGATGCAGCGAATCGGAATGTGGTACTCCTGGGCCAGCTTTATCCAGTGTGCTCTCGTCTCCGGATCTGCATTCGTATTGTCTGACAAACATATCAAATCAGTGCGCTATTCGAATCGATAGGGTGGACAACGTTGTACCAACAGCAACAGATTTCTTCTGTGCCAAATGCTCGCGTGCAACTTTCAGGCATCGCTCTCGCTGTCAATAGTCAGCTAGAGTTTGTGGTTAAAGATCTTTACTAACTGTTTTGAGAATGTCCTGATTGATCCGCTCATATCCCAGTGGTTCAAGGGCATTCCAGTAAAAGGAGCTCTTGCCGGCTCCTGGTGAACCACAGAAGACAACCAACTCTTGCGGACTCTTTCTGGTAAATTCGACCTCCTCACTTTGATCGGCAACCATTCTGGCAAGGTAATCTGCTGGTTCGAAATTATGGTCATACGGCTCAGTTTCTGCACACAAGAAGAACTCCTAGGGTGTTTGAAATCTAATGCCAATGTTGGCAGCAAGATCCCGGTCTGAAGTAGCGTGGTCTTTCCGCCTGTTGTCGGTCTTCTCTCGACCAGCTGCGTCTCCGATGTAGAATGAATTCTGCACGTCAATCGTATCGTTTCCTTCGAGATCATAATCGTCAATCAACGCTTCCCACATCCCGACTCGAGGCTTGCGGTAGCGATCAACACCTGTAGCTGCATAAACACTAATGGGAATATCGAGCTGGCGAAAAATAGATGCAATTGCATTCTTGAAATTGTTCAGACTAAGCGTGTCCTTTTGCAGCTTTTTCGGGTCATCCTTTAGGCTGATCGTAGACTGATTGCTGAGGATAACTACGAGATAGCCATCGTTATGAAGCTCCTTCAAGCGTCCGGGCACACATGCATCCCACCATTTCCAGCTCGTCGCAGATCGAGCGAATCGATTGTTTTGATTGACAGGAGCTATTATCGTGTCGTCGAGATCAAATGCAGCGATTCTGACGGGTTTTTGGAAAGATTCTCGAGGTAACGAAGTGTCCGTGTATTTACCAGTGACTAATGATTGATTCAATATACGCCAAACGATCTTCTCGGGCTCTTTTTGAGAAGCTGGTTTGAAGAAACTTGCCACCGCCTTGCCTGTTACTGTTTGTCAGGAGCCGATCACCAACAAGTTGTGCCTTCCTACTTGTCGTTGTTGACTCGAGTTTGCGTTTCATTGCAGGTGGCGAGACGGAGCCATTGCCTGTAGGCAGAGACCGCTTGGTTGACATTGGCGCTCTGCTGAGCCAAAGGGGATACAACCTAGGTCAAGCTCAATAATTCTTAGGCTTTAGGATGAGATTGCTCAAGCTTACCTCTGGCTGTGCGAAACTCGAGAGAGCTGACACTTACTTCGGCTCAAGATCGCATCCTTGCGGTTCATTTGATGTAATCACAATGACAATGTATGTCAGGTTCGCGCACAGCCCCGTCTTGCTGGACGATCAGGCTGGCACTCACGTGAACCGGCATTAGAACATCTCTCCAACCCACGCGCCTTCCCGTCACTAAAATCCTACTATTTTACGAAAGTAAACATCATTGATATTCTTCAGACTACAGGATATCTACATTCTTATCAATCGCGTGTGCGACTCGATCATGGTGTAGCAATGCAAGGGCAGTATGTTGCATCAACTACTATCCAGCATGGCGTTTAGTAGCCAACAAATGATGTTCTTTTCTGCTCATCGCCGCCAACCAGGGTCAGACTCGCCGGCAGCATGCTAATATACACTGGATGCTATCAGATACGGTGTACAGGGTATTAGTGAACTGTGCGCACAGGTTGAAGCAGTATGTGTTCGCATGGTAGCTTGCGGTCCGCTCAGAGTCATGTATTTGATACAAAGCACGTGCAGGACCTTGGCAGTCGAACTGTTTGGAACATCTCTCTCATTCTCGTAAGCTGCGAGGGCTGAGCGTCGCATTCCAGGTCGCCTAAATTGCATGCAGAAGCGACGTCTTTCCCTACCTGCCGAGCTGAATGGCCGGCGGTCCCGAACCCATGGCAAACGCTTATCGACATGGGGGTGATAGTATCGATGACGACGAATTCGATCAGCCCCTTCGCCTTCCTCAGCCCATATCGATGCAGCAGATTGGACAAATTGACAAGGATGTAGCACTGTCACTGCCTGAGGTCAACACACATATCCGGCTGGTGTGTAAGGATTCACTGGATTGCAGTCGGGCGATTCCTCCTGTGGATCCATCCATTCAACGTTTCCTTACTTCAATGTCTCATGTCACTGCTTGCTTCTTTGAGCCTTGCTGCGCTGCGCTGCTCTTGCGACAACAGTCCAGGGCACCCCGAGTTTCCCACGCACAAGCGACAACATCATCGATGCAAAGGTCGATGACACGTGTCTCGTATTGGTCGAGCAGGCTGAAGCAGAATGATATATGCAGCAACAATGCTAGATAGGTCACGTCCAGCCAGAAGTTTCGGCCTGAACTCATCCCGAACCGCGGAACACAAGGCTCCAACCGCTGCTCATCGTGATTGGGCGTGTCTTGGCGCTCGCTAACCTAACGATAAGCGGTATGGTGTGCTGCTGCCTATGACAGATGCTCGATGCAACGCTTGATTGCATAAATAACGTGTATGGGACTCGCCAGCAGGACTGGTGTTGTGTACAGACAATCGGACCTCATCCTTCTCACTCAGAATGCTGCCTTGGAGAGGAATTGTTGTGCATACGGTCTTTGTGCTTGCACAGCCCACATACATAGCCGTGCGGTACCTCTTCAACCCTCAGTATTTCATCCACACATCATTACTGTGGCTGACTCTCACTCTTGTCACTTGGATCTACATCACCACGCGGATCAGCATTCCATTCTTTACCTCGCCACTTCGCCATCTGCCGTGTCCCCCAACGGAGACTTTCCCATGGGGTCATTTCAACACCAACGGTGGGAAGCCGCCGACAGACATCCTCGAGAATCTGTTCCGTGATACACCAAACGAGGGGCTCATCGCACTATGGGGACCGCTCTATATAGCGAACGCTGTGCTACCAACCCGACCAGATCTTCTTATGGATATGCTCAACAAGCACAGTTACGACTGGGAGAAGCCATCTGTGAACAAAAAGTTTCTGGCTAAGGTCTTGGGTAATGGGCTCATCATGGTCGAAGGAGAAGAACACAAAGCAATGCGCAAAGTTGCTACTCCAGCATTCGCGGGCCAGAACATGCGTCAACTGGTGCCCCTGATTTATGCCAAAGGTTTGGCTTTGACCGACCTGTTGGCCCGCGAGGCAAAGCAAGCCACCAATGGCGTGTTGGAGGTGTCGACGCTCATGTCTCGCGTCACTCTTGACATTATCGGTGCAGCAGGCGTGGGTAGAGATTTTGCTGCTATCGAGAATGACGAGGATACATTGGCAAGGCTGTATGCGACAGTCACCAATCCCAACCAGGGCTTGTTCATTCTGCGGCTGTTCATTCATGCACTGATGCCATCCTGGCTGATACAACAAGTACTGCGCGGGACCGTCTTTGCCAAAACATCTATCGCACATGATGAGCTGCGAAGAGAAGCCCAAGCGCTGATGCAGGAGAAGAAGAGCGCGATGATGGAGAAATCAATACAGCAGAAAGACATTATCGCAACTATCATACGATCTGGCGATTTCTCAGACGACTACCTCGTCGACCAACTACTCACTTTCCTTGCAGCAGGGTAAGTCCTCCATCTCATGTCATCCTTCCATCCTCAAAACTCCATGCCCAATCACACAACCACCCAGTCCAGCAAAATCCCCCACTGACAACCACCCACAGCCACAACACAACCGCAATGGAACTGACCTGGGCGCTCATGCTCCTCGCACAAAACCCGACAATCCAAACGCGACTCCGCACAGAATGCACGGCGGCCCTCTCGCACGAGACCACCGACCAAATCACCGCCTCGGCCTTCGACGCTGAAACGACCCCGTATCTGACCGCGGTCTGCAACGAAGTCCTCCGCCTCTACCCCGTCGTGACAGCCACAGACCGTGTGTCCGCACGCCCAACCAAGCTGGGCACCCAGGCCATCCCCAAGGGCACCATCGGCACAATCCCGATCTGGGCGATGAATCGACGGCCGGAGCTCTGGGGCGAAGACGCCGCGACGTTCAACCCGGACAGGTGGCTCGACGCAGACAGAAAAACGATCAACTCGAACGGAGGCGCCACGTCGCCGTATGCGTTCACCACGTTCCTGCACGGCCCCAGGAGTTGTATTGGGCAGACGTTTGCGCGGATGGAGATGAAGTGTTTGCTCGCGGCGATGATGGTCCGGTTCGAGGTTGAGATGGCAAACCCAGATCAAGAGGTCAAGTTGGGTGGGTTCATCACCTTGAAGCCTGAGGGTGGGATGTGGATTAAGTTTACCGAAGTGGAGAGTGGAGGGTGAGTCGAGTGAAGATTACAGGATTGTACATGACATGTATTAATACAGGAGCATGACTTTTTCCACTCACGAAGAGCACATGAGAGAATGGATACGGCCTACTACTTCCACATTCGCAAAGCGGGCGATGCGAGATTCTACCGTCGAGCTCCGTGCGGTTTTCTCTGCGTGTAACTCGTGCTTCCAACATGCTCGCGTTGTTTGCTCCAAAGTGTCCATCTTTCGACTTCGATTTCCTGCATTCGGGAGACACTACAGCTACTGTCGACTGAATCCTGTCGTAAGCTGAGGGCATTCCCAGCAGACTGACCGCATTCAGCACGCTCGTCGAGAACTCCAGTGAGACAATGTGCAAGAGCGAATAAAGTTGCCTTGATCTCCGTACTGCCAGAAAACACTCGCGACAGTTCATTCAATCGACGTCAGGCAGACTCATTGCTAAACACATGTGTCTGAACCGAGATCCTCATCTGGGTCCTCGAGTCTTTCTGGTTCCTCTTGCCCTTCTGCACCCTCGACCCATTCATGAAAAAACTCCTGAGCTTCTCCCTCTTGAGTTTCTCCCTCCTGTTCCTGCTGCATGTCATCGTCAGGGCCAGACTAAAGCCTTCGTGGTGCAGTAGGCACTTTGGTATCAAGAGAAAGACGGTCCGCAGGGTTAAGACTGATGGCTTGCTTGAACGTTTCCTTCCACTTGAGTAGATTTTTCGTCGCGCGGTCCTTTAAGTCAGGGTTGTTTCCATCGGTCACGTTGATGAAGACGAACATCTCACGTCCCTCGTCCGGAATGAGAGGCTGCAATTGTGATGAATCGGGCAGAGAAGATATGTCTAAAGCTTCGGATGCTGACTCTGCTTCGGGAAGCAACAGAGGTCGACGAAGCGCCACTGTGATGTAGTCTTCATGATCATAGAACTCTGAGATTGACATCATGAATCGGGAATAATACCTGAGGGGGTCAGCGGACTGCTGACGACATCATAGGATCTCGCTCACTCATAGCCCAGGTGTTCGAGAAATTCAGCAAAATTCCCTTCCTGCAGGGGAACATTGATCATCATTCGCGAAGTTACTGCCTGTTTGCCGGCGTCTGGGGTGTCTTTGAATTCAAGAGTCCACTTCACAGACGTCTGTGACGCCGATGTGCTGCCATTCGCCTGGGAATTTGATGCCTCCCTGTCATCTGTCTGGTCGGAAGATGGCTGGGTTATTCTGCCTACTAGGTGTACGTAGTAGAGAGCAGCGTTGAGCATAGTCTTGATTCTCTGGAGGTCTTGCTGCTGGACGCCCTGAGAACCACCAGCAGATGGCAAGTGATCCAATCCCACAGGTGGTTTACCCTTGAAGACAAGTCGAATTTCCTCCACCTTCTTTGGTCTCATGCGAGTGAGGCCTGCTAGCTGCAAGATGGTTGTCTGATGGATGTCACCGCCGACCTGGCCATACAACGAGTACTCATGCATGATTGGTCAAGGCGAAATCACGGTATTGGGTGTCTAGCGTGATCGACAATTGATGAGGTACTAGAGGATTGGAGATGTAAGCATGCGCATAAGGAAGGTGTTCAACTATCCCCAGCTTACGCCCTGCTTATCCCATGCTAACCGAGTCTCAATGGCTGTTGTCATCCGGAGAGGAAGAAAATTCGATTGTGGGTTGATTCTTAGCACGTCCACCTGTCGCGAGGCCCAAAGCCACGGATACCTTCTATCTACCACGAAGACAGATCGGAACCATTGACCAGAAACAAACCGATGTTGACTCGCAGGCACGTGAGAGGTCGACAGCAGTCTCGAACGGTGTACAGAGATAACGCTCAATTCCGCAGTCACTCCGTGGAAATTCGTAGGGCAGAAATGAGGGTCGTACAGTGAGTGTTTGGGAAGAATTCGCCGACATGCGTGTACGGTGGCCCTGCTTAGGGCAACTCCGCAAGAACAACTGCCTCGCCAGCCATCGCCCGAAGTTCGGCCATAGCATCCCGCCGAGCTTCAACCAGCTTCCATATCGTTTATTCGCAACCATATGCTATCGTGCTGACATGACGATTTCCTTCTCGAGGAGCAGCCTTTTATAACTACTCAACGTGTTCCCGAATCCTTCTCGAGTCTCACAAATCTACGACCTACGGCCCGATTGAATACAAACTCGTGCTATAGTACAGCTCTGAATCTCGATCTCGAACAGTCAGAAACAGCAAGACTCGAAATGCGCAGTACACTAGCTCTACGAGCTTCTCACGCTCGCCAACCTATGATCAAGTTCCTCGGCAAGAGAAAGACGCCTCGTGAGTTCTACCTCCATCTCGTTGTTCCGTAAACGTATTGGCCTAACAAAGTACTGCAGAGTCGGTGGACCACTCCCCACAACCGCACCCAGCATCGCCAACACACTCTCTTCCAGACTCGTTTGCGTCTTATCGCTCTCGTGTCCAGCAACACGGACCCATTGGTCGCAATGGACCCAGTGCTAGCAGCAGCAGCAGCAGCTCAAGCAGTGAAATCCCAAGCCCTCCGTCTTCACAGCCAACTTCAACAATGGTGCAGTCGATATCGCCATACGGAGCGATTGGTGGCAGACCTGGCAGGAGTCTTGGCTCGGTGAAGCCAAAGGATGGAGAATATTTTGATCGCAGCGAGCTTCCAGCCAGGTTCAGGCGGACGGTATGGTCGGAGGCAGAGATTGATGCAGTCACATCTGGCGGCGCAAGCATGTTCGGCTGAAGAAATGTTACGAACATTTGCACATGACGAAACACATGCATCATCAACTTGCGACAAGGGAACAGTAAAGTCCATGGCTGAGAAGTCATGCTAAGACACATAGATAAGCCTGATTTGGTGCACATAGGCAGTCATTTGATGCCCTGCGGCATGTGTCCACAACACATATATCGCGGCCTGCTCGAAGGCATGGACAGCCAACGGGAATATCCACCCACGAAGTTGGGTTTGAGCGCGACCATCGAGTCGACGGAGAAAAGTTTGATACAAGGACAGATACCCAGTTTACATTGTAGAATTACTTCATGCATATTATATTGAGACCTGGCAGAGACATCTTGAGACTGCTAGCCAACAGCATTGCCGAGCTGCCACACAAGACCGGATGATCAACCTTTATGATAACCTCTCCTCGCGTTGACAAGCTTAGCCGAATGCCTACCTTGACACTGACTGATCACCGTGTGGCGCTAAGCCACCAGCCTCGGAGATACATGAGTAGAACTCTTTATTGATCGGATTGCTCTGAGTACTTGTTGATTCGTTTGACATGAGTGGTAATATTCATGGCTTATGAAACAGTTGGAGGAGTGAACATGTGCTGTCTATGTGTATTGACCGTAAACCACGGAATTATAGCGTCCCTGATTTACATGCATTGTGAAAACTTGACGCACGCTCTTCCTGACGACAGCAGGGCATCTGATCCTGACACAATCGTGTCTTGGTCAAATACTTGTTGTCGTACAGCAATTCAAGGTCCACCCGATCATCCCAGGCGAAGAACAAGCAAGAGTACGAGGACCGGGAACTCGCTGTGCGATGTATTGATGTGCTAAGGCGGACCTCATTATTGACCAGGAGGAGTGGAGCGTGAGAGTGCACGAACACTTCGTCTCGTCCACGACGGTGAAGCTATTCCTGCCTGTTATTCTACGAGGGTTGCCTGCGGGAAATCAACATCTCAGCTTAACGTCTGACGATTGAGCGTACGTCGCGCACGCACTCAAGATGTCGTCCTTTCGTATTCAAGAAACAGGTACGACAGGAGAAGTTACGAAAACCTACAGCCTCACCTCGTCCAAAGAGTCAAGCCGACTGGATCTCATTCCATCCGTTGATGGATTGTCCAAACGATCGACTGCGACAGCGTCTACCCGCGACTTCATCAACACGCATATCGCACCGCTTTTCCTTCCTCATGGCTACCCTCACAGCGTGACGCCAGATTACACCTTCTACCAGATCTACGATTCGCTGCAAGCATTTTCATCCGGGATTGCGCACTTGCTTAGTTCGCGAGCGGTCCTGCAATCACTGGGCATGGACTCCAAGGATGGGACCAGTACTGCTACGTATGCGACACTTCTGAGTGTGGCTCGATCAACTATCAGCAATCTGTCCACTATCCTCTTCGCCGAGCATCTATCCAACCGCATCAACAGTGAAGTCAAGTACTATCGGTTCTTGGCGGACATCTTGAACGATGTTGGATTTGTATTAGAGATGCTGTCACCGAGCTTACCGGACTACCTGAATGTGCCCTGTCTGTGTTTCAGCAGTGCTTTGCGTGCCATGTGTGGTGTGGCAGGAGGATCGAGCAAGGCAATTTTGAGTGCTCATTTTGCGCTGGATGGTAACATTGGTGAATTGAATGCGAAGGATGGCAGTCAAGAAACGCTCATTAATCTGCTTGGAATGTGGGCCGGTGGTGTGGTGGTAAGCCGGGTGGAGAGCTTCTGGGCAACATGGTGCTGGATGATTCTCTTAATCGCTATGCACCTGTGGTTCAACTGGCTTGCTGTTACAAGCGTGAGATTGAGAGGACTGAATATGGAGCGAGCAGGCACGGTGCTGGGAGCTTTGGTGAAAGATGGACAATGTGAAGGGGTTGACAGCATTGGAGCAAGTGAAAAGGTGTTCCATAAGTCAGGCGTGATCAGAGATCGCAATGGCAACCGCATCCTTGTGGCGAAGATTGGCGTCGGAATCCACGAATTGATCGGATTGATGGGTGGTCGAAGGCAACCTGGCTCCGGATCACAAATCCTACATGGCGACATGATGCAAAGCCTTATCAGCACTTTCGCAAAGGAGCAATACCTCCTATGGTGTGGGCCACGAGATCACAGGGCAGTGGTGTTGTTGAAGGAAGGCGCTTCACGTGATGACCAGCTCAAAGCTTGGTGTCACCTTCTTCGAGTTGCGCAAAGCTTGAGTGGCCAGGAGAAAGATGCAAGTCAGATAATTCGGGTGATCAACGAAACATTGTCGATCAACAATAGCGCATGGCACGATTTTCAACGTCGGATTGAGGATGCAGGATGGGACATATCTGCGACGGTGTTGGAATCCACTCCCGGCCCACGCTTGAGGCTCCTTTCCCCGTCCAGTGAGAGGGCGTATTGAGGGAAGTCAATCGTCCGATAGGGTGGTATCCCGGAATGATCGACGTGTATTTCATGCTGCGGTGTGGCTAGTGATTTGTTTGTTTACCAGCAGCTCCCCATCGGCCGAAACATTTGAGCTGATGGAAATTTTCGGTCCAACCTTGAGGGTCAGAAGGGAGCAGCCAAACAGCTTAGACAATCAGGCAGACAGAATCGATTTATGACGTCTGCGAAGGCAAGAAATTAAGACAAGCAAAACGTCGGATCCGATGCTGTAACGATCCGTGTTCGCCGAGTCTTGCTACTACGGTACCTTGACGCCAATTTTTGTTTTACCTCAACGCTTGCGTACACACACGCCATGCACGTGCAACGCGTACGTGAATGTCTTCTCGCGAGTTTCACAGATTTTTTCGTTTCCATGACGCCAGTGTCACCTAAAGAAAGTCAATGAGGTGGCACTCGCCCCGTATTCCAAGACCCATCTTCTTGGTTCCGAATGCCGTTTGAGGCAACTTTCTGGAAATGGTGTGGCTTCTATCAGTGGGGCGCTTTGCATCGGCCGAGTGAACCGCAAACCAGGCTGGGGAATCTTCGAGAAGCAATTTCGAAATCCCCGGGAATGAGCCCAACTTCCGACCATCACTGCACATACAGGGTTCTCTTTGATTTGGAGGAAGTGACTGACAATCCAGCGAGGTAAGGACGAGCGTTCGACCTTACTATCGCTAGCGGCTGATCGCGAGGGGAAAAGGGTGCGGATGATGGGATGGAGATTAGATGAAACCCAGATGCACTGGTCAAGAGTCGCGGCAGTGCGAAGCTTCTGCTTCTTTGCAGTATGGGGGGCAACTCTACAAGAGTCCCTCGCATTCGGAGAAGCAAGCGCACATCGCTGTCGCTGGTAGGCTGACGGACGCAGGAGACAGAGCATGATCGACATGGGAAATGCCGTTAGGCCCTGTCACGAGCCAGTGATGATGTCTTGTCGTGCAGGATGAGCAGAGTGTCGCATGTGCACAGGCAGGTGAAGGGACCACCAAGTGCTCACTCATGCTCTGACTCTCACGGTCGACTGAGTCGCCAGGCCGCTGCCCGCTCGCTGTTTTGTGCGCTCGTCATGGCCATGTGTGTGCTGCGAGACCAGCTTTGTGCGTGAGACAGCTGCTGGTATGGTGTTCATGTGGTGGTTCTCGCATTCCACACCAGCCAGAGATCATCCGCACACACCCACGCCGGAAGGAGATGTCGCTGTCTGGGGGATTTAAGATTGTGCATTATTGGAAGAGAATGTGGCCAAGGTGAGTTCTGAAGGCAGGGAGGAGTCAAGCCCGGGCAGCACTGGAGGTCGATGATTGGGCGGGGGGGCAGATTGACGATGATGGTGTGGTGCTCAAGCAGGTGACGGCATGGATGGACACGTCTGGCGCTGGTGCACGGGTCCGCAGCGACCGCCAGCCGGACAGATTACCCACGGTGGAGAGGATGAAAGGGGGAGCCGATGTGTCATGGTCAAGTCGAGCGATTGGTGAGCGCGAGGGCGCCCTCCCAGCCGGCGTGGTTTCTAGAAGTCGACTAGAAGCAATTAAGCAATGCACCCGCGGATCCTGGGAAGGCTCGGGGGTCCGCCTGTGGGATTGGCGCTTTGGGGCTGCGAGAGGACAAATGACACCTCAGGCTGCTGCTTTTCTGCTGCACCGGGCTGGAAGCAGAGTCCTTCGTATCGACCGTGCCCGTCCTTGCGCGCTGCCACCGTGGCCTCTAGTGGAAATTTGAGAGATGCAGTCAAGGCTTCAGCAGCAAGGCCAGCGGGCAGGCAAACGGGGCAGGCCAGGCGGCGTGGTAGCAGCAGCAGCAGCCGCCGCCGCAGAGAGGCAGAGCAGGCCTGCAGTCGACGGCGAGCAGATTGCGTGCCCAGTCCTGTGGTCGCACTGAAACCGAAGGGTGGTGCATGCTGATGCGGTGCGTCTCTGTTCCAGGAATACCTGCGCCTGCCGTTGGAGGGAGGGTGTTGTCCTCGGTGCCCTCGTTCGAGCACTAATGGCGACGCACCGCTTCCCACAGGGTCGCACACTTGCAGGCGTCGAAGGCTGCATCACCCGCTTTAAACCTAGTCTGCTTTTTCGCTCGCTGCTCAGCCTTCGTCTCTTGCATTTGCCCTGTTGCCCTCTGACTCCACCCTGCCATCTTGCCAGACCACATCCGCTCCCGCTTACACCATCGCTCCATCGTCGATTTTGCCCAAAGCTCAGACGATGACTAGTCTGGCAATTTCGTGCCTAACTCTACTTTCTTTCTCTACTGTCATGTCTCTTTGTGCGACATACCAACATCACGCCCGTTGACCACCCTCAAGAACCTGTGCTCACTCGACTACACCGTCGTCCACCAGCCGGAACCTGTCAATCGACACTTCCCACCGCCGATTCGACCCTGTCGACCGCCTGCGTACAGATCGGCACGTGTATGTGTCACTTTCCCTGTGCGACAGCAACTACACCCGTCAACTACCGATCTGCTCCTTTCTCCTCTTTATCATCATCCTGTAACCTCGACACCTTACCCGGCCACATCATCGTCGTGGTGAGACACAAGATTGGGAAGCAAGTGACTGTTTGAATTACGTTACAGTTCAATCGGCCCAGAAATAGAACCCACGGTGATCGGCCAGATCCCCAGCTTCAGAAGCATAACCCCCCCGGGTCGACACTTTGCTTCTGTTACGCAAAAAAGAAGCCAGTCTTCTAAAAAGGGTCTCGGAAACCTGCATACTCGACACGTTCGCAACCTTTGCCAATTTCACACCCGCCTGCATCACCGGGCTTTGCAAGGGGAAAAAACAGGGCGGAGAAGAGCATATTTCCTGAACACCTGCCGGATGGGCTTCAGTCCGTGACGGTAGTTATCGACATCTGCGTCCTGAGCGTCCCGTTCTGATCATAATCAACATTAATCCTGGAGTGCCTTGGATAAAGGCGGAAGCAACGCAATGATCACGAGGAAATCAAAGATTGTATCGTCAACAGCAATTTGGCCCTACACCCCCGAACCATCACCTCCCTTGGAGCCGACCTCGATACGATTTCCTGTGGCAGAGGAAATCATGATGTCAGCCGAAGACTTACTGCGTACCCGACCGATAAGTGTAGCGTCCAGACGGGATGGCGCATTTTCTCCTGGTCCAAGACCAACATTAGAAGAAGTTTTGAGCAATCGAGCCCCGGCGCCATATACCCTCGCAGCATATACGGCGTTTCTTTCGCAACAGCATTGTTTGGAAACACTGGAGTTTGTTATTGAGGCCAAGAAATATGGGGTGAAATACGACGACAGCATGGCGACTTTTGCAGGTATGCCGCTCAACACCGATTCTGACGAAGGATTTGAATTGATGCAAGATTGGTGTCGGCTGTTGGATGTCTTCGTCAAGCCAGGCGCCCCTCGGGAGATCAACTTACCGGCAGAGGAGCGAGATGATTTGGTTGACTATCCGTATGAACCCAAGCCTCCTCCACCTGAGGCTCTGGATCCTGCCATCAAAAGGATGTATGATCTGATGTCGGATTCCATCTTCATCCCATTCTGCAACAGTTTGAAAACCGCCATGCCTCATGCACATACGTTTAGTGCACCGTCGGAGCTCACTACGACTGACTTTTCCCGGCACACTTTCAACGAGCGCTTAAACTCTCGGCCTCAGCAGAATCGAAGAAAACGGACCCCACCCCTGACATCGGGAGCACCTTTGGAACCTACTCGGTCACCCACACAAAGACCCAGTGGTACCTCTGCTTTGTCGTCCGCGTTAAATCGTACAAGCAGCGCAAGACTATCTACTCACATTTCGCATTCGTCAGCTGCATCCGACAGCGCTATGACCGATGACAGCAGCGTTGGATATAGCCCGGCCACAGCCGAACCTGATGCATTCATGTCTCCGCCGACCACCCCTCCGCAGAGCGAACTGCCTTTCCACAGTGGTCCATCGCGGAGTAATATCAGTGCGGCGGCGGGTCAAAAGCCCATTCGACATGACAGCGCCGGCAGTGGTTGGAAAAAGATGAGCATGAAGATATTCGGTGGGAACAAGAAGAAGTGATGGTTCGGTGATTGTACTTCATTCCGATCCACACTTTTCGATGCAACAACCTTTGATTTTCTTTTGTCCGCATTCCAGAGAGAATGCAGAAGAGGAGGGGACGAGCAGACATTTTACTGTATACCCCATGGACGAGTCATTTTGATCTGGCATGGCAGCAATGGGCGAAGAAAGGGATCTGATCTAGCATTTACCAAAGGACCAAAACTCCTGGTGTTTTTCTACTTTATGGGGGTCACTATTGTATGTGATCATGAGATATGACCGTGTTGACTCTTTGGCAATTCTTCTACAATTCCACTTGATGCATCCCCTCTTCGACACGAACGGGACAGGCTAATGATGATACCTTGAAAGAGCATTACCCAAGGAAGCAGTTTCAATCGATTTGCCTATAGCATATGTTTCCACATGTTATCTGCGCTAGTTTTCAATGCGTGAATGAAATTTGACGTCGGCAATGTCTGCACCATCGCATTCTGTGTCGCATTCTGTTCTGATTCTTGGTGCCTGTGCTCTCGAGAGGTTTAGGCGGGCACTGACAACAGCCTGATCGGAAACGGTATCAGGCAGACGTAGTGAGAGCACACTTCGGCACCAGTTTCACAAGCATCAAGAGCGGGAGCTCAGCGAACGATGCGATCTGCACGTCTTACTCTTCTTCCGCCTGCGGATCCCTGTCTCCAAGATGCATCCTGATCGGCCGAAGATCTTATTTGTAAACCCCCAACATGATCAACCGGAGTCATGCATGGATCGGCTGGCAAGCCCGGTTTCGTGTATGGCTGCGGGTGGGAGCCAATGTGCCAATCTCGACCACCACGTCTCGCGGCGTGATTCATGCGGCATCACACCGAGATCTTCTTCAGGCAGTCTACGGAAGGGTGTGTTACGGTGTCATCCAGAGAAGCCGAAACTGACCACGCAGACGCAGCAGAGCGAGTACGACAGTTGAGCCCGGTGACAGCGAGGACTTGACTCAGACGTGTCGGACAGCAAGCCAGGCACGCTGAATGACGTCTGGCATCCAGTGCGCTCCGCTGTGCTGCATACCTTCGAAAGACTGTCACCTAACACGCACTGCTGGTAGTCGGGTTTGACCTTGAATCACATTGAAAGCCCTATGCGGTGGCGCCGGGATGGCGTCCAGGTGAGCTGTCCCAGACTAATAAGGGTGTGATAAGGCATGTCAAACCTTGCTCGCTCTGCCGGCAATGCCCCCTAAACGCTGCGTCAAAGCGTCGCTAGGGATGCACTCGGCTCGGCTGTAACGATGCCGCAGCCGAGTCAGGCACGAATACCGCCACGGCCGTTGCCATTGTCAAGAAGTCTTTCTCTCCCGAGCACATGGGGTCTTGACATACTCGTCCAGGCGCACGAGCTGGACGAGTCTGCCACAAGGCAAGGAAAAGTAGACGGAGCATTTCTGCCGCAGTTTCGCCTGTCGACTTGTCGCCCAGCCCTGAACCGACTCCTGCTCCTCCCAGCACCAATCGTCGGGTCCAGTTGACCATTTTCAAGCTCCCACTTGATAACTTCACTAACTCGATCCTGTCTTTCAAGCCCACACACTACCGACTCCATCCCGTGAGACTATTGCGTCCATTACCCCTACCGGCTCTGTAGGACTACTGATCTGGGAGCATCACTCGCGTTTGCCAAAACTCTATGGCACGTTTCTGGCAGAGTGCATGACCCGCTCGCTGATGCGGATTTGGATTCGTTGA
This sequence comes from Erythroxylum suave, assembly GCA_027563595.1. Classification (NCBI taxonomy): domain Eukaryota; kingdom Viridiplantae; phylum Streptophyta; class Magnoliopsida; order Malpighiales; family Erythroxylaceae; genus Erythroxylum; species Erythroxylum suave. The sequence continues at coordinate 6,882 of JAOSBN010149130.1, read as the reverse complement.
TCTTGGTCGTACCTAGTCTTGGACACCATTGGTCAGCCACCGACGAAGCAAACTCGGTCCTGGCGCCTCCCTTTCGCCTGCTCAGTGAGGTATTGAACTTTGTCTTCGAGTCTTCCGTCGGCGATCTGGCGCAAGCTCAGACCTTTTCTGCACGTCCTGTCATTGTGTTCCACGTCCGTCGTCTTTCTTCATCCTGCCGCTGTCACTGTAAAACTTTTTCTGTTGACACGTACACCGCCTGAACACGTTTCGACCGCAAAACATGAGGCATTGAGATCAGGATGACGGAATTGTCAAAGCGCAGCAGAATCTCGATCCTTTGTCAGTGTTGAGAGAGTAAATTTGCCTTGTGCCAGGCGTTCAACGGTCGTTAAAGCGCCTCTGCACATCCACGTCAGAATGCCGGGGAAGTACTCGCACAGCGTTGTTTTGGCCGACTACTCGAGCCGTGGAATAATCAACTTGCCGAATGATCAGCACCTTGCATTTCTGAGAAGCTCCCCATATCCAGCATCGACGCGCAGTAGACAGAATTCGAATGCATGGTCAGATAGGTCGCCAGCTCCTCAGCCGAGAGCGCAATCAGCCCTTGCCTACACAAATCGATATGTTCCTAGCTCGGGTAGAGTATCGGCCGCCAGCCGACATGTCATAGTAGATGACGATCTTGATGGTGAACGGCTGGCGGAATCAAGCCTTCGATCTTATCACCAACGTCCGTCTACATCGGCATCAAATTCACGATCATTACCAAACAGAGGCAGAGAATTGGCGTTAAAGCATTTGAAGGAATCTGCCCATGGCCAAAGTACAGTGACGCCAATGCCAGACCAGGTCAATGACCAATACACTCCAAGACTGCACGAGGCAAACAAAAAAGTCTCACAAACAACAAGGAGTCAGTATAGGACGATTCCGAGTGAGATTCCATCCGAGATGCCTCCGTCGGTCACAAAACAGTCACCAAACGTGGAACGAATACCCCAAACTGTGTCTCGCCCTTCCACATCCCACATCGGATCTCCCAAACTTCAGCCCGCTGCAGGAATACAATCAAGAGTTGCAGCCACATCACCTGTAATTGGTCGAAATGTCAAACCTCAACTGCAGACCTCGAACAATACTCAGCCAACAAAACCAATTCAACGCAAATTATCTCAAGAGACACAAGCATTCGTACCTAAGTCAGCGTCCGTAGAACTTGATTTTGCTGGGTTCTCAGACAGTGAAGAGCAAGCTGCGTCTTACTTCGAAAATGCATCCGGTACTGGAGTGACCATACCTCGTAAACCGATAGCATCTACCGTCCAATCCCCAAGAAGATACGAAATTCCATCACCTAGGAAATCTTCAGCACGTGCATTGGAGTCGCGAGCAAAGACGTACAGGTCAATGTCGACTGAACCTTCAGACTCAGAGAATATGGTGGGAACAGGGGTAAGCCCTGCATACTCATCTGGACGACTCGATTCGTCAACGTCGATATCAACAATAAGTAGCCGGAGCGCGCCATCCACTGCACGGGCTGTCAAGCATACCGAGTCCAAAAAGGCTGCAGAGCCATCAAATCAAGATTGGAAGCTGCCTGAGATTGACGAGGATGGCACATTTGGCCCTGACTTCTTCACACAGGGTTTGGACGATCCAATCCCACAAACGATCAGCGATGAAAGTGTCGACAGCTTTTTGAATCGGCCTCTCGGCACCGTAAGTGCGGGGCGCGATATTGATTTCTCTAGAGACTACGATGAAGAGAGTGAAGCAGATGCGGCATGTCCACCAGACATAGGACGTTTTCGTGATGATGATGTCGCGGATTTGTCTTTCCTTCAGGCCACGAAAAGTTCCTCTACGACTGGTCGAATGGCCAGCACAGCAGTACAAACACCCCAAGGCAAAACCGGTGGATTCTTTGCCAGATTTCGGAACAGGAGCAAAGCGAGAGGTTGATTGGTGTCTGAGGTTGACAAGATCTGTAATATGGCCAAATTTGGGATTGAATCCCATTTCAAACATTCAGAAAGAGGTGAAAGCATGGTGTTTGGTAGGACAATGGTCAAGTTCGTTGGTTTCCGCCATCCGACGACGGAGGAAGTCGCAATTGAAACATTTCTCTTGATTGCTTCCGCTGCTACACCGCTCCTTCTATACATCGAGCCAGAGCTCGTGTTCTCATGACCAGTCGCATCTTCGTACTCAAATCGCATGTACCGAGCTTCGAAGCTGTCAACTGCCTCAGTTGTGATTCGCTTGCGTCCGTTCCTTTCCTTATTGCCGCTCAAAGTTGTATAGTTTCGAGTCCATCAGGCAGCTGAAAAGCTTGCTCAGCATAGATACATCATGAAGCTATTTGGCGGCGGCATGTCCAGCATGCTCTGTTGTTTCAGCTTCGACACGTCGGAGGAATCAGGGCATTCATCTAGCCCTCGCAGAGCAACAGGCAATAAAGATACACCGATTTCGATGTCCGTCCATGGCGCCTCAGTACCTCATACGATCGACAGCCCGGATGCTCTTCACAAGATCTTTGCTTCCAACTCGTCTATGAGAGGTTACAATGCTATTCAGAATCGTCCACCGAAACGCTCAGTTGCCAACGGCTCCTTGGATCTCACATTTCGCTTTGGGTCAGAATCACCCAAGAAACCACGCGGAAGGTTGGAGCAGTTGACGCATCATGTCAAGCAGAAGTTATCAGAGACCGGCTTGAGCAGGACCATTGAACACAGAGACCACGGAGAATCCTTACCAATACCCCTATCAAATACCATTCAAGAACCGAGAGTTGACGCCGCGACACAGCTCTTAAGCAACAGTCAGAAGTCTGTAGGTTTGTCGGAATTACTCGCATCTCACGCGGGAAGTGAGGGCGGTTACGATAGTGACGCCAGAAGTATAAAGACGCCCATAACGTTGAGTGGCGCTGGCGCAACGAAAGGCGATCAGAGGTATAGACGCGAATCTTTAGCCACTATCGAGGCAAGCCAGACCGAGGAGCAACACGCAGAAGCAGAGAATACTACAATGATTCTGGTCCAGCCAGCGACCTCGCCCAAGAATCCGCTGCCCAGATCCTCAGCACACTCCGAAGCGTCCTTTGAAATAAAGTTCACGGAAGCCATAAGGATGGGACCGGAAGAGTCTCCAACCGACGTGTTGAGACGTATCAGCAATGGTGTTATAAGAGGACACATCCGGATACCCGATACGCCTGAAGCAAGCACAGAACATGCTGCCTTCTCGTACCAGCCTGCGACAGGAGAACGTTCTCCTCAATCGGCACCACAATGCGTCGCGACCACATCAGGAACTGAAATCAGCATCAGCCGCAGAAATGAAAACCTTGACATGAAACAGACTCTGAACATGTTGGCACATCGAGTGGATCAGGCAAAGAGGGAAAGCCTGGCTTCGTCTGCCGCAGACAGCCTCATTTCGGAGCTTGATCCTACCTTGCTTAAGTACATTGAGAAATTCACCGTTCCGGCCCTTTCAGAAAACCTCATTGGCTTCTCATCGCCTGTGACGGCTATCAGGACAAGCTCAAAGCAATTGGCTGAAGCCACATATCCTGCGAAGGACGTGCCCACGGCCATTACGATCTCATCGCACAAAGCAGGCGAAGATGTGCCAATACTTGCCGCAGCCAATGCAAGCTCACTACAACTGTTCAATATGCAGATACCTCAAAGACTTGCAAATGCTTCTCGAATAGGTATCCTCTCATCCAACAGCGGTGTGGTTGGTTTTACAAATAAGTCATCAATACTAAAACCTACAGCTGATGGGGCTTTCCAATCCAGGGCGATATCCATAAGTCGAGGTCCTACGTTTATCGCTATTGAACCCACTCGGCGTCCTTCGGATCCGGAAACCAAAAGGTTGTTTGAACCTTCGAAGCTGGAACGCTCTCGATCGAATTGGAAAAGATCGTTGTCCGATGGAAGTATCAAGTCTAAAAGCGTAGTGCCAAAGACCCAAGGACAAGTGATCGATGACAGCAGCTCTTACTATGGCAGCATCGCAAGAGAGTCACTTGATGGTAATGTAGAACCAACACATCCTTTGAGGCAAGGATCACTCAAGAATCCAAACAGTCTTGCCATCGGTGGACGATCTGCTTCAGGCTCAATAGCTCAAGAACATACGATTTGCAGACCTTGTCGATCTGTGAGTGCTACCGAACATTCTACGCGAGGAACGGATCACACGAGAGCTGTGATTGAACGAAGGTTGGGCGTGCACCAAGCTGACAAAGCACAAAGTCCAAGTATGTCCAAGCCAAGCAGATTTATGAAAGTTGATACGACGCCTACTCCGGTAATGAGAAGATCTCATAACTCAACCGATGCAAACGAGGAAATGAGTGAAATCGGCATCGATCTTATTGGTGATCTTCATCACCAAAATCACAGCAGTGACAGCACTCAAGCTGTTGAAGATCGGAGAAACGAACACTTCAGCGACGCACCCTCAGACTCCGCAGCTGTTGCAGCCCTTCAACCAAATGGTGAAACTGGCACAAGGGATGCTTGGCTTACCCAAGGTCGACGAACTGGATGGGGTTACGATTTCAAGGAAAGTAGCCCAAGAAAGCATCCACTAAATCTTCTTCGCAACGACGAGCAAGAACTCAGAAAAAGTCCGTTTCTAAATGGGCAAGACAATGCCAGCGAGGTTTGGTGCAGAGCGTTCAAACGCCTCGGAGAGCCATCTGATTTCGGAAGACTGCTAGCAACACCACAATTTGATCGTGAGGGAAGACGAAAGCTTTCGATTAGGAGTGTCAGTGACCAGGGTGGATGTGAGTCAGAACACCTACATACCCCAGTGAATCACCGACGATCACAGAGTGCAGATTTCGAGCGAAGCGGCATTGATCGTGGTGACGAGGCATTGAAACGACGAAGAAGATCTGTACCAATCTTGACTGCAAGAAGTGTCAAACTCCCTCGCAGAAAGTCACAAACGCTGGAAAGGTTGTCAAACATACGGAAGAAGAGCTTTGCCGAGCTACATCGAATCACTGTAAGCAGCAGGCAGACGGATGTTGAAAAGTCAGTCTCTTCGAGGGAGCCACTAGGCATTTGGGGACGCTTTGCAAGTCACACTCGAGATCAAAGAAATGGACCGGCAGGACCGGTAGATTCGGTCCATGTTCGTGATTTTCAGGAAGAGTGCATAGGCCACCCATATGAGTGTACTTCGTCGCCAGCAGCAAGATCTGCTGCATCACATGAATTACGATCACGTAAGTCTTGGAATTTGCTTGATGCGACAAGATCGAAGATGTACCGTCGCAATACCAGAAGCATGACTTTTGCTTTATCCTCTGCTGAGAGAGCTAAATTGCGAAGGAAAGATCTTCTCGGAAGAGTCAAACGTTTGTATCGAACGAAGAGTTCAGAGTTGCATGCATGGACGATGACTGAGGGCCACCGAAGCAGTGTTTCTACGAGCATGCCGGCCGAGTATCCTGAACTTGAGTCTTTGCCTGGTGGATCTTTGCGTGGACACTCCGAATCAGGAATGGACGGCACCTTGGAGCAGGAGCCAGAAGCTTTGCTGGACACCATTTCTGAGGTTACATCCAAAAGATCAAAGAGCGTTCAAAGCTATACCATCCCGTGGAGCAAGAAAGAGACACAAGAGTGGTTAAAGATCTACCAGGACTGTATTGCAAGTACTTCTGAGCTGAAAAGCCAAAACTCGCTACATGTCCCGACCACGGAGGCGCGTCGTGTCTTGAGTCTCACATCAGTTTTGAGGGACAGCACTGCAAACTTCGAGGCTGAGCTAAAGAAGAACACCGATCTTGCTAAGGAGAGGCTGCTTCAACAGTTGCAGAGTAGTAGTGAAAGAGAGGAAGGCTTGCCAATGCCTGGTAGCTTTGCGTGATTATGTTACATAAACGTATAATTACTGGAAGAGTATTGGACATGGGGATATGGCAAGCAGGATGAGTTGGTACAAAGCATAGATAGGTACCAGAACCAATAAGGATACAAGAAACGGGTTGTTGTTCTGATGTTTGTTTGAACTAAGCTCGTTTTTTGTCTGTGGGTTGATTTGGCAGTCCCACCTGCCCTCCTTTCCAGGTCCTTATTCAAGGTCCTGAAGTTGGCTTTTTCAAGCCCAAAGCTCCGTCTGTTATCTCGTGTCAAATGATCTAGCTCAACAGAAAAACCGCCTCCCTCCCATCATCGATGAACTTGCCGGCTGAGGCCCCGAAGTGGACCCCAGAGCCGAGAACTGTCATCTCGGCTCAAACAAGCAGGAAGTAAATCAGCCCAACGCCCAGAAGGCCGACGACCGTGCGCGCAACACGTCTGGACTCGTCGACGTACATGAACTCCATCTGCAGGCGAGCACTGTTGCCGGCCGACGACAGCGTCATCGTGTGGTTGTGCACGACCGTCGAGTAGATGTAGTATGTCGACGTGCTCACCCAGGTCGTGGTGGTGGTGTTGATCTGTGGTGGCGCCGTGATGGTTGATACGACAGTGACCGTCGCGACCGACGGGATCGGCGCCAGCGCTGTGCCGTTGATCGTCACCAGGCTGAGGCCGGCGGGGACGACGGTGCTGTTGGTGACGACCGGAACGCCCGCGAAGGTCGTGGGGTATCTGCCCGTCTGGCTGGCGTGGGCGTGGGAGAGGACGTTCGCGAGCGCGACCAACCAGCTTGGCACGTTGCGGCGGGCGGGTGAAGTGAATGTCGAGACGGGGAGGGGTCGAGGGACGACGCCGGACGATGGTGATGAATGAGTGACTGGTACCGGTTTGACCGCGCAACTGCCGTCTGTGCCTGCGACTGTGGTTGTGACTGTGACGGTTTGGTTGGTTGTTGGGAACGGTGGTGTCAGGGTCGTCAGGACCGAGG
>JAOSBN010149109.1:0-23859 GCA_027563595.1 Erythroxylum suave | reverse complement strand
TAGCTTTCCAATGATATAGAGTATGAAATTTTTGGATATTGGAGTTAAGAGATATGATCATTATAAGTTTGTAATGCTGTACAGGATGCATATAGGACAACTATAGTGAAAGATGAGAATTTGTTGTGTGTGATGAATCAATGGAGTTGAGATTCGGGAGTTTAATGAAGCCAATTTGGTAATTGAATGTTTAAGGAGGGACATTGCATTAGAAGAAGTGAATTTGGGAAGATTATTAGTGAAAGTGATGTTAGAGTGGATATAGGAATCATTGGAGATGCTTTGGAGGGAGCTTCATATGTTCGGTTGTATTGTTGGGATCATCTTAGTCTAGATCGCCTGATCTATTTCAGACCTAATTACTTCGTCTAAGACAAACTTGTCTTATTTTGACCTTCTAGATGGAGAAATCTCTCTTTAAAATCTTCACAAAAGTTGTACATCTCGAAGTCCTATTTGAAATCGTCCTAATAAAACCAAAATACAATATCTTTAGTGAAAGTTATGCCAATTGTCCAAAGATAGGGACAATATGATTGAGGACATAATCATAGTTGACTCTTTTGGCCATAAATTCATCGTTCAACCTATAAGACTCTTTTGGCCATAACTTCATCGTTCGACCTCCAAATGAAGTGATTTTTTAACCAATAGATTCCTAACATATTTCTCTATCTCTACATAAAGTTTTGGTATCCATTGGGGTTGATTCAAAAAAGATTGATGGAGAGAAAGTGAGGGAAATGGCTGGAAGAGCATGAATTGGTTGTTTTACTAAACATAATTCGGTAGTTTAATCATATCTTGATCTGTAGAGCTCCGAATGGGACGATTATTATTTCAAAATAAACTAAAGACATAGACATACAATTCTTTTGAAGAAGTAAATTTGTGATTCTACTATCTGAACTGGTTTTGGCTAGGTAGATCCCATGGAAATAACCTTATGGGTCCAACATGTTCACGTCTTATGATATTTCGGATAGTTAGGCTCTGGAAATGGGGTCCAGCTGTAACAATTGTGGAGGAATCAAATTAATTAGTTATACCATGAAGTTATCAGAGAAGGTGATTGAGAAAAGAGTGAGAGATGATGCTTATATCTCGAAAAAAACAATTTGGATTCATATAAGGAAGGTTCACAACAGAAGCTTTCCATATTCTCAGAAGGCTGACGGAATACGACAAAGAAAGACAAAATAACCTATACATAGTTTTTATGGTTTAGAGAAGGCGTATGATAGGTTACCAAGGGAACTATTATGGAGGTGTTTAGAAGTTAAGGGGGTTCCTTTAACTTAAATACAAATTATAAGGGATATGTATAAAGGTGTAAAAACTAGAGCAAGGATAATAGGAGGATATACATAACATTTTTCTATAGATATTGGGCTACACCAAGACTCCTCTTTAAGCCCATTTTTATTTATAGTAGTGATTGATGAGCTTACCAAGAATATCCAAGGGGAAGGTGTCTTAAGGTATGTTGTTTGTTGATGAAATTCACAATAAGAAAAAATAAGTTTCAATGACAAAAGTTACTGACAGAAAATAAAGATTTTTCTTTGGGAAATAAATTTAGTGACAGAAATTATTGATAGAAAGAGTAATCGAAGAAATGATCGTAGGTAAATTTTAACAACGAAATATTGTATATTCGTCGGTAAATTTAGCGACATAATTTTGTATTTCTGTCTATAAATTTAGCGACTAAATTTTGTAATTTTGTCGGTAAATTTAGCAATGGAATTTTGTATTTTTCAGAAAAATTTAGCGACGGATAATGTCGTCTATCGGTAAATTAAGCGACAAAATTTTGTATTTCTATGGGAAAATTTAATGACTGGTTTACAATTTACCATTGCTAAATTCATTGACAAAATATTATGTATCCATCGCAAATTTAGCGACATATTTTTTTATTTATAAGAATATTGTTTCCATTTTTTGAATTCAAAGAAAGTTGAATTTCCAATTCCCTACAAAATTGTTACTTGATATAGATTTTCTATTTTTACTTTTGCGGTATAGAAAATACTAGAACTTTCCTACAATATTCTCTAAATTTGTTTAGATAAGAAAGATCTAGCTTTAGATTATGTTTTAGGAAAGATCCAACGAGGTCTAATCCTTAAGGGTGTGGTAATACATTTAAGAAATTATTCCATCGAACCTATTCCCCTCTAGAACTAGGAATAGCGACATGAATTAATTGTCACTTTGACTGTTCATTTAAGAAACATACAAAATCTAGTAGGGATGTCGAAGGCAGGACTAGTGATTGAAGTGAAGTCATAACAAGACAATCGTAATAGAAGGTGGGGCTAATTATCCAATTACAGAAGTGACCCCATAGGCTTTCACTTTTGCTTTCCCGTCTCTCTAAAATTGCAGTCATGGTAAAATCTTGATTTTTTTACATTGATTTGTTTCGTTATTTGTTAATAGTAATTAAAATAGTAATAAAGAATAATCGACTCCGTCACTAAATTTGTGATAGATACATAATATTTTGTTGGTGAATTTAGTGATGGTAAATTGTAAATCAGTCGCTAAAGTTCCCTTTTGAAATACATAATTTTGTCACTTAATTTACTAACAGACAATATTATTCGTCGATAAATTTTTTTCGACGGAATATACCATTTCATCCATAAATGTCAATCCGACGCTAATTTATCGACGGAATGGTATAATCAGTTGTCAATTTATCGACGGAATATTGCAATTCTGTCGAAAAATTTAACTATGAAAGATTTCAACCACCATTTCTCACTTCTTACCCGAGTTTTTTGTTGATAATCTTTTGAATTTTTATACATTTAATTTTTTTAAATAATATAACATAAGGTAAAAATTATCTTGATTGATAATATAATAAAAAATTATAATTTACATCAATAAGTATCTTGAAAATAACTATAAATTAAGAATTCATACAAAAAGTTAAGAATTTATACAAAAACTTAAGAATTCATACAATAACTGTAAATACATTCACTTATCCATTTAAGCTATGTAGTTGGTGAAGGAAAATACTCTGACTATTGCGATGAGGTTCGGTCCCTTCCCTTGGACTCATCTTCCTCATTATGAAGTTGGGTTATACACTTCATCAACCTCTCAATTTTGCTCTCAAACTGAATGACTCTTTTATTTGATGAGGCTCATCTACTAGATCCAGCTATAGTGGATGTTGAGGATCGTAAATAGCGTATGTTTGCAAATGAACCTAAGCCGAAAATCCTTCTATGATAGTCCCTACCACCCATTGCATCAAGATATGGCTGACTCTCATGAACAATTTCGAAGTTCTGAGACTATCATTCAATGCTTTCTTGTATTTGGTCCTATCATTATAATTATTTATGTTAATAAGTGATAACTTTTAAGAATTAGTATCAAAGTATATATTTTACAATCATGAAGTTGTCTGCATCGGGCATTGACGAAGGTCACATCATCACACTTCTTAATATGAGTGTGCAAAAAGAATTGGCATAGTGTAGACTTCCTACCTATAGACTTTTCCTACATTAGAATAAATTGTTATAAGTGAACTATAATTTACAAAAATTTTGGAAGAGTTTCCTCTATTTTTAGATATTTATTCCTTATTAAACAAAAAAATTTATCCAATAAAACAATCATTAATGGCACCAGACATTCATAACATTATTATTCTCAATAATACACATATATTCATTTTAAATTTCATATATCAAATTAAACCAAAATCAAATTTCATTCGTCTAAGTATAAAAATCAAAATATAAGTGTAAAGTTTTGATGCTTACAAGTTTCTTTGCATGTTCCTGGTGGGTCATAGATCCTTCAGTGTGCATGAGTACACTCTCTCCCTCTGGTCCTCCACGTCTATTTACATAATTGCGTTTTGAGATGGACATTGTCTTGAGTGAGGCCCAATACTACTGCCAATGACTCCATATTTTTCAGATATATAAGGAGATCATATATTATTCTTGTGTATCGAGCCAAGAAAGTTTTTATAATGTGTATGAACTCACCTCTTCTCTCCTATACATTATAAATTACAACATCAAATTTTTGGCTAAAAGCCTGAATTAAGGCTTAACCTTTTTGAGTTTGATCTGTTTGAGACTTAAACTTGTAACTTGCTTAAAGAAGGTCTAAAATTTCACGAGTCTAATCAATTTAAGAATTTTTTGGATGAAAATTAGGGCATGTTTTAAAAGCACCATTATATGCAGGTTAGTTAATCTTTAGATTTCTACTCTTTAACCCTAAAGCAATCATTTTTTTTGAACAGGTGTTTTCACTCTCTTTCTATTATCTTGGTTGTGCCTTCACTGCTATCATTTAATGTCTATGCCTTCACTTCAATCTCTTTTGTGCCTTCTTAGTAGTTTGAGCTCTCTCTTTTGACGTTGAAGTTGAATGGGTGGTTATGTTTTTGGAGATCTAAAATGTACATGTGCTCTAATTGAAGACCTAAGTAGGCAATGACTCATGCTTCCTTCTAATTTTTGTATATAATTTATGATGGTTGAATCTTCACTTTACTCCTTATCTCTTTTTCCCTTTTTGTGGAAAACTTCTTTAACAATGTTACATTTGGTAAATTACTTTATCTTCTTTAAATGGGTTTGATTCTAGGGTTGAATAACGTGTAGATTATAATTGTTTTCATCTGCAATTCTATTATACATTTGTATATAGAATATGATTAAGTTTTATCTTCCCCATCTACTTGACATTGTATGTAGGATATGATTTATGCCATTTGGTTTAGCTTAATTGGTGGTTATACATGTTTTGTTTATCACTATCTGCTAGGTTTAAGATAAAGCATGACATTTATGAAAGCGATGTAGATTCTTAAAAGTAAACAAATTAAGTTATGTAGACATCATTTAGGTATCAGTGGGTGCACAATCGACTGAAAATGAGTTGAATTAGTAGTTCTTCAAGCTAAGGAGGTTGATTAAAGGATTTAATTTGCTATTTTCTTAATTTAAATTTTGTGTTAGGTTGAGATTTTTGAAATTTTCATCTTTGGGGGTATAGGAACGTGTTCTAAGCTTGATTTGAGGTCATAGAAGCTGATTTCTTCAACTTACCCAGTTGAATGGGACTATGACAGAGAGACTAAATATTGTTATTGTAACTTGAAAGCACCTAGATGGGCTTTATGGACTAATGAAAATCTAAGAACAAGGATTTATGGCTGTCGACTCTTTCTAGTAATTTTGGTACATTTTTTTGTTGTTTTAGCTAAATATGTTCATATATTTCATTAACCAATTGCTATTTTTTGTTTGACGATAGAGTGATAATGTTTGTGGATTTCATGAATGGCATGATCAAAGATTTTGTCCATGTGCAAGATTTAGAGCTGAAAAATAGAGAGAAGATGTCGTTAAGCTAATCTATTAAAGGTTGAAGTGGTAGAGTTAAGAGAGAATGCAGTAGATGCTTTACAAGCTGAAAGGATTGCAAAAAATTTGAAATAGAATAATGAGTTAGTTTCCACAAGGACTAGTAATGAAACACATTCAATGAAGTGTTAGAAATTTGTTGCTTGTTTAAACTTGTATTTAGTAGTTTTGCTTATGTTTGTTAGTTTAAATAATGAAGGCCATATAGGCACTAGTTGTACCTTTAAAGCCTTACCTGGAAATAGTTTGATTTACTAGAATGTTTTATCTACTGACCTAAACATGTTTGATGCGCTAGCCTAAAGATGTTTGATGTTTCAACATGTGGTAATGAAGATTATTGACAAAATAAAATCTTTAATTAATGGAGATGGAGTATTAGTTAGTAGTAAAAAGGAGTTAAAAGAGGCATCAATTAACTACTCTAAAATATGTCATCCGTACTTTAGCTCCAATGATTAACAAAACTACTAAGTTGTTTTATAAGTCATCAAATTATTAATGAGCAGACAAAGATGTTTAATAGACCTATAATTCCAATTCTTTATATAAACAATTTACATGTTCTACCATTCATGAACTTCAATGAAAAGGAAAAAAACTAAAAGAAATCCAATTCATACTAATTGGTTTATGATATACTACATAAAATGACTACTTGATGATATGATCTCAATTCAAGACTAAAAGATGAAAATAAAGGGGACCAACACTTTACTACAAAAAGCTTATCATCTATTTTAGGCCACAGACCTTAAGCTTTCCTTGAAAACTTTTAACTTTATAGAGAATGTGACAATTCTAACCAAACCCTCGGTAACCCATTCATGAACTTCAACAAAAAGGAAAAAACTTAAAAGAAATGCAATTCAAACTAAAATTGGTCGTCACTGCATTCGTTGCTTAATAACATGTAAATGCCAACAAGATCCTTACAATCTATTATTGTTCAGTACACAAATATCACAAAATTGTTCAGTTCACTAAGAATTAAATATTAAGTTTACATTTTCTCCTTTCCCTTTGAAAATGTAGTTTGGCTTTCTTGTCTTGGATTCATATGCGTAGTAACAACTTCCTTCCTCTTTATTAATTTTTGCCCAAGGTTTGGTTGCCTTTGACTTCTCTTTCTAGGCTATAAATAAAATGAAAACATTGTTAAGTTATATGAATTAATTAATGTTTATTCAAAATGCAAATATTTAACACTTACATTTAGCATCTGCAACCCTATTGTTTCATTTGTCTATACCTCCATCCCTTCCGTCCATTTCTTGAACTTCCTATTTGCTTTTTGTTGAAGAGAAGAGTATGTGACAGGCTTTTTTCCTGTAATTTTTGCTTAAGAATTTGGACTACATTTGCTAGCACTAAACATCCTTAATCTGCTTCCATCATATGCAATACCATAACTAGGCCTTCTTCTCCCTTTGGTTTGGTTTTTGGTGGCGGCCTTTGAAGATATACAAATATTTTTTATTTTTGAAGCACGTCCAGGTGTTGGGAGAACAACTGAGGCTGTTGCATTTGCACTTCCACATACATGAGTAGTACTTGAGGTGTTGGAAAAATTTGAAGTAGTTGTAGCACCAGCAGATACATACACAGTAGCAGAGGTAGAGGCAGAGGCAGAAGCAGCGACATTTGCTCTTCTTTTACCATTCTTTCCCCTTTCAACATTGTTAGATGTAGATTTAGAGGCACTTACTGGGATGTTAGTGTTGGTTTGAATTGTGGATATGTTTTTTGGGATTGATTGTAAGTTCTTTGTGTTTTGCTCCATATAGAAATGAGTTTATTGTTCTGGGTTTGGATTTTGAAACTGGGTTGGAAACTGCTGTTTATAATGGTGTGAATGGAACAAAAAAACCTAGAAGATTACAACTACTATGGAATAAAAATCTTAGCTATATCATAAAAAGACAAAACAACTTAGAAATTATCTCTATACCCTTTTAAGGACAACCCTTTTTGTTGTGTCCTTATGTATGGTAGTGTTTGCATGATATGATCATGCCCCTCCTAGACATGTGGTCAACTTTTTGCTTTTTGGTTACTTTTGTATTCTTTTGAGGTCATCAATGCCCTTTTTCTAACTGTTTCGGGCCTACCAGGTCCTTGTTTGAATTCTGGTGGCCTAATAGTTTCTTCATTGCTAATTGGCCAATCTTACATACCAAGCATCAGTTTAATTGCCTTGTCATATGCTTTGACATATTAAGTCTTTCATAACCAATTAGAAGTGTACCATTCAATATTAACCCTATTGTCTCAAATAGCATATATCGCTTGTGCACAAGGAATGCTAGAGAGGGTATACCTCTTACAAGAACATATTTTGTTCTAAAGCCTCACCACATATTTGTTCTGTCTATGATCAATCTCATTTCCTCCTTCTCCATTATAATGTATTGAACAATGTTAAGCAATATGTTCCCTTCAGATTAAAAGTATAGGGGAGAACTATATTAAAGCTTCACTTAGAATAATTTATAAAGAGTCAATTCAATAATGGATATTTATGATTTTTTAATATAAGGAATTTCTTTGGAATGTATAATTGGACTTCTAAAAGAACTAGAAAAAAACCTAGTCCTCTCTTAAAGCAAGTTTGTTAAGAAATGAATGATTTAATCTATAGACAAAATGTTTGCGACCTTAATTCTATTTGGATCATAGGTGATGACTATACATCCATATGGTTTGTAAATATATACAAGGATGTAAGAGTAGCTCTATAAAGGATTATTTCTCTACATGATCACATTTTATAATTCTCTATATAATCACATTTCATATTTCTCTATATGATCACATTTCATTTCCTTCTTACTTGATGTTTTTTTTCCCTTAACAGTATTTCTTCCCTTAATAAAACCCTCAATTGAAATAAAGGACTACGTGTTAGACTCATGCACCAATAATGTTGGAAATCAATCAATAAGTTACCCCTAAAAAGTCAACATTTTGTTTCTTTAAAATGAATATTTTTTTTCTAATTTTTAGTAACCAAACTAGAGTTACAAGTGTCACATGTTAACTTTTCCTTTAATAGAACAACCACTTGAAATTTAAAGAAAAAAGGATGTAGGAGGTAAACATATTTTATCTATTATAAAGCATCAAATTAAGATTTAGTGGGACTGATTGCTTTTCTATTGTGCTATAATTGGTAGGAAAGATGAATTTTTCTACTTTAGCAAGTAGATCTTCAATTACCATAGTTGGGTACTTTATAAACCAATACACAAGTTAGAGTGACACTATAGTAGGCTTTAATTCACCTATTTTAAGCAACTTAAAAAGAGATAATGTCATTAGATTAACACTAGCAAACATAAACAATAATAACATTAAAAGCACTAAAATGGCAAGGAATCATAAAACTCCCAAAATCCTTATCTTTATATGAAATTGGTTAGTAAGTTACACTACACTTCTTGGTTAAAGGAACTATAGCATAATCCTCAAGTTTATTTTTTTAGAGATAATCTTTTGCAAAAACTTGGTATATGAAAGGTATATTAATATGCAACTTCTTAAAACTATTTCGTACTTGAAGTTTTTTATTTTTTATTTAGCATCTGAGGTTACAAAATGGGCAGCTTCTAGGGTTTGACAGTGGTTCAAGGTGAATATTAATATAATACTTAATCTGATCATTTTTAGTTGAAGATGAAACTAATACTAGTTTATTGCTGCCCATCTCATTTATACTATCTTCCTCAGACTTCTCTAACCTTTGCACTTTCTTCTTTTTACTGCTCTAACCTTATACTTCTATAATCTCAAACTTCTCAGAATCAAATGTTTTACCGCTCTTAAGTCTAATGGCTAATACTTAATTCTAGGACTTGCCTTAGTTTCAAGAGATGCATTGGAGCACAGATTGAGTGACGGTGAAGATGCGTCAACAGGTAAGATAACCCCTTTAATGAAGGAAGAAGCACAAATCGGGCGACAGTTTTGATGCGTGAACTAAACAAGACAACCCTTGCATGAAGACTGGAGCACAGATTGGCCGACGGTGAAGATGCGTCAAAGAGGGAAGATGGTGGGAATTTAGGGTTTTATGTAACTTTTACTTTTACTAAATTTAGGGTTTCTCTTTTTTTACTTTAGCAAATTTACTTACTAAGGTTAAAACTTAAAACCAAGCAAGCTTTTTACTCAAGATTAAACATGGCATTTAAAAAAACCATGCTGCACATTGTAACGACGGGTGTAAAACACGCCTTAATTTTCATCTAAAAAAGTCTTTGATTGAGTGGATTCATAAAATTTTAGACCTTCTTTGAGCAAGTTACAAGTTTAATTCCCAAACTAATCAAACTCAAAAGGTTAAGCCCCAATTTGGGTTTTAGCCTCAAATTTTGAATCTAGAAAAAGTTCTTTCTGAAAAAAAAGAAACACATACTATAAGTACTTATAAACTACAATATTTATCTAATAAATGTATAAAATTAAATTAAATAAAAAGATTAAAGAATATAAATTCTGTATCTCAAAATTTGCTAATAAAAATCCTTTGTATCTTGAGAGAAATTCTTCTATATTTATCAATCAAGGTCTATCCTCCCCCTGAACTTGGATGAGATATTTATGGAACATGTTCTAAATAGAACCAACCTACTATGTAAACATTTTAAAATTGTTTTCAAATTAAAACATATAACTTAAGTATAAACCTATGGTGTTATCATGCAAGTATTACAAAAGATTTTAAACTTCACTTACCAATTATTGACAATTATGATTTAAGTTCTTCCATCAACTATCTTAGCTCTAGGCTAGAGGCTGCTCCTTCATCTGTAATGTTTACCCCTATATCTTTGTCAATATTGGGGTGTTGGATGGTGTAGGGGTGCTGGATGGTGTAACAGGGGTGCTGGAAGATGTAGCAGTAGGTAGGGACTGTGACTCTATAGGGGTTGTAGGTTGGGAAGGTGATGTATGTTATAGATGTGCATTAGCTGGATGTGCAACACTTGATTCTGTAGCATCTACTGAATGTGATGATTCACCTAGGCAGTCACTGGCTCCTCCAAATCATAGTACTTGATTCTTGGCCGCATCATATCTTGTTTTCTCTTTTGTGACATATTTTTAAGATAAAATTCACATTTTATTAATTATTCCACTAATAGAAAAATATAAATTAAATATAGAACAATATATTGTTGATGCAATGATATATTTATTCATATAATATTCTATTACAAACACAAATTTATCACTATCATCACTTAATTGTAAATCAAAATCAAAATCATCATCATCTTCTTTTTTCTGAAGAATTAGAATTAGAATCAAATTCAAACTCTTACTTGGATCTCTTGCCCTTCTCATCCTCTTCAGAAGAAATTCCAGCATATTCATTATTCGGATCGTTTAAAGGTTCATTCTCATCATATATTATTACACATAGATTTATTTCATGAATATCTTCCTGAAACGTTTCACTTTCAATCCTCTTATTTTTTCCTTTCCCATGTAATTCAAAAACACCTTTAGGTTTTACTTTACAAATGACTAACCAATCAGACTTATCTTATCATAAGCTATTAAAAGGGACATAATACACCTTGATCACTTGCATCGCCAACATAAAAGGTTCAAATTTTCTAAATCTTCTTCGCTGGTTGATTTCAATTACAATGTATTAGTTGTACACTATTTTTTCCAACATTAGGAGTTAGATTAAACCATTCACACTTAAATATCATTCTCCATTTTATTGGTAATATAAGGTGCTTAATTTCAAGTATCTCAATAATTTTACCATAATAATCCATCAATTCTCCCTGTATGCAAACCCCACTATTTACTGTTGTCATGCTATGACCATGATATCCTGTATGAGATTTGTATCTATTAACAAAATATACCAGATATGATTTAATAGTTTGCAAGGGTCTTTTCACAAGATCACATATGAACTTGTTCTCTAGCCGATTTTTTGAGGCCTTTAAAATTTTTTTCATGTTAAATAGTATAATGTCATTTAAACACTTTGATCTGATAATTCATCCATTTCAATTATTGCAAGTGAAAACTTAGATATTTCTTGAACTATCGAGGAAAGTGTCTTTTAACTTCTTTATTGATAACATCCTGTGTTGTTTCAGAAATTAGCTCATGTAACCATTCCTCGTATAATCTAAAAGCATTATTATGTATTTTAGTTGTGAACAACACTAACTTTGAAAACTTAAATAATCAATTTCAAAATCAACTTAAACTTACTGTATGAAAAAGTTGAACCTTTTGACAATTCAGTAAAATGTAAGCATAGGCAACCTTTATTTCTTCTTCGGTTAACATTCTTCTTGTTCAACACCCATATGCTCATTCTAGATATGTGGAAATCGATAAGTTGCTATCAACATCACCCGTTTCTCTCCTATCGTCATTACGATGAACTTTTCTTTCTCTTGTATACATATGCGTCTTAAAATAATATGAACAAAATGTACTTGCTTCCTCCACCAAGTAAGCATTACATATCGAACCTTCAACTTTAGCCTTGTTTTTGACATTTTTCTTTAAATGATGCAAATACCTACATTACAAATAGGGTTACTACAATTCTATGATTAAAACATGTTATAAGTTTTATTTAATTATTAACTATAGTTACCTTTCAAACTTATACATCCATCAATATTGAAGTAGACCATCAAGTTTAGCTTTATATGTTAAATGCACGGGTAGATGCTTCATACAGTTAAAGAAGCTTAGAGGGAAAGTCCCTTCTAATTTGCACAAGATATTTGGAATTTCCCTTTCTAGTTTTTCCATTTCAACTAACTTGATTGTGTTTTGTACTTCCTCATATCCACACACCTTGCCAAGTTTGAAATATAACCATCAGGAAAGTTTAGACATTTCATTCACATAAAATTTCCTTTTATTTTTTTGTCTAAAGTGTAACATGCTTTTGGATATTTGCCTATGCGAAGATCTTTATCTAACTCACTCCTTCTATAAAAAAAGTTTCAAATTAGCTTATGATTTTGCATTGTCCTTTGTCCTTCCTTTAATGTTCATTATGGTGTTGAACAAATTTTCATAATTTTTTTCAATATGCATCATATCTAGATTATGACGTATCAAATTAGTTTTCCAATATAAAAAATCCCAAAAGATACTTCGTTTTCTCCAACCAAAGTTTTTACTAATGCTTCTATTAACTTCTTCAACTTCAAGTCCTGTAACTTTCAACAACCCTAATTCATCAATCTCCTGTAATATCTCTTCACTAGATTTGTGAGGGGGAGGAGGTGTTTGTACCATCTTATTCTTAATAACTTTTGTTTATTGATTCTAAATAGATGATTTGGAAGAAGAAATTTCTTGTGGTTGTCAAACTAAGATGTTTCAACACTGTTAAGAAGATAAAAAGCATCAAAATCATTGCCACAATAAGGACAAGCCAATTTGCCTATTGTGCTCCATTCAGACAACATAGTATATGTAGGGAAATCGCTAATAGACCACATCAAAGCTATTCTTAACAAAAAATTTTGTTTTAGTGACACATCATATGTCTCCACCCCAAATTCCTATAGACAATCTAATTCAGATATTAATGGTTGTAAGAATACCTCAATTTTATTCTTTGGATTCATAGGCCCTTGCATAATCACCATTAAGAACATATATGTCTCATTCATACGCATCTATGGAGGCAAATTATAAGAAGTAATTATGATTGGCCATGATGAATATTGTTGGTTGGATTGGCCAAAAATTTGGAATCCACCTGTCGACAATCCTAGCCTAACATTTCGACTTTCAATTGCAAACTCAGAATGAGAGTTATTAAAATGTTTCTATGCGAGTGCATATGATGAATGGCTCATTATTCCATCTTTCTATTCATGTTGATTACGTCATCTCATGTGGGATGCAGTAACATTAGAGGAAAATGGTCTTTGAAGTCTCAAAGTTAGCTAAAAATAATAAATCTGCTTTTAAGGTACTAATTTCTGTTTCATATAACACTTTTTAGGTTTAAACCTAGATTGACCATAAAATTTGCACTCTTGTAATTCCACATCATCTCCTTAAAACAATGTACATCGCAAATTACAACAATTAACCTTTTCAACTAGCAAAACAAGATCCCTAATAAGTTTCTTCATATTGTAAAAATTATCATCTATTGTATGATCAGGAGGCAATAAGGAAAGATAAGGTTTTGATCTTTATTATCCTTAATATATCTTAATACGCTATAAGTAACCTACAAATGAATTATATTTGGCTTATCAATATATTGACTTAATTTATGGACAACATATGTGAGTATCAGTCAAATAAAGCAAATTTTCAACCAATATCCTGTAAGAAGTGACATTTAGAAGTTAAAAAAAACTTATTTATTTATTTTTAACTTTATATTAAAATAAAAAGA
Source organism: Erythroxylum suave (assembly GCA_027563595.1). Taxonomy (NCBI): domain Eukaryota; kingdom Viridiplantae; phylum Streptophyta; class Magnoliopsida; order Malpighiales; family Erythroxylaceae; genus Erythroxylum; species Erythroxylum suave. The sequence goes on along the minus strand of JAOSBN010149109.1, from coordinate 10,020 downwards.
GTGGAAATAGATCAAAAGCACATTTTTTGCGTACATATATTAATTCCAACACTAGATTGAGCAATCATATTGAAGTTCAAGTCTTTATATATAACGTCGGACTCTTTGAGCCCTTTTGTATTGGTATGTAATTGGAGATATTATAGTATATTGACATTTAATTATTGTATATGAGTTTAAAAATATATTTGAATCCCTTCAGTATATATGCCCTTATATGAACTTAGAGTTCATCAGTATGCAAAATTTTGAAGATTTCTAACATATGAGCTTCTCAGTTGTAAAACCAAGTTCAGTGGATGGATATGACCATGGTGGCTGAGTTAAATGTGTTCTAATGCCTTAAAAGTGATTAGACATGATTTATAGATTTATGGGACACTTGGAAAGCTTAATTTGAAAAGTTGATGTACATAAGGGATTATTTACAACCTGTTAAAAGTTAAGGGATTTAAATGTAATTTTTCAATTTTTGGGGGACCAATATGTAATTTTATAAAGTTAAGGGGCTTAATTATAATGTTCAAAAGTTCGGGGACTAAAATGAAAATTAATGTTTTGGTCATTCTCAAATCTTGGGCTTAATTGCAAATTTAGGAAAAGTTTGAAGGGTATAATGGTAATTTCATATAAGCTAAGGGGAAAAAAGGTAATTTTACCATGTTTGGTCAAATAAGAGTCAACATTCTAGACCCTTCTCTTTGTGTATGGCCGGGCACCTCATTATTTGACATTAAAACACTGTGTTTTAATTAAAAGAAAGGAGAACAAAGGAGAAGAGAGGAGGAGAAGAGGAAGTTTCGACCATCACCTAAATCTCCACCAAAATTTTAATTTTCCAACCCAAACCAAGATGTTTTAAATTAATTTGGGATCAAGGAACTCAAATCTATCATTATAATTGAGAAAATCTTAAAGGATCTTAAGATATCACCTAAGGAAAGTTTAGGTAAATTTTGTCTCCTCTCTCTACATAATGATTTTGAGTTTGGTGCTAGGATATGTTGTTCTCCATGCTTGAATGTGCATGAAACATGGTTTAGATTAATGAAATGAGTCACAGAGAAGCTTCCTTAATCCAAAACCAAAATGCCCTTTCTTTGGAGAAAGTTGGTGGAATTTTGAATATCTTTTGAAATTAATGGTTTAAATAAATTCTATAAAGTTAATTGTGTATGTATAATGTGAATTGATGATGAAAAATGAGGAAGATATACATTGGAAGGAGACTTTTAATTTCATGCCTTTAGGTGTTTGATAAAATGCCTAAGTGAACTTGGCTCAGGATTTAGGGATTGTAATGGTGTGCACTTCATGTTTACTTAAAGTAAACTTAAATTTTCACTTAGATTGATGAGTAGTGTCCTAATGTGCTTGGATAAAAATGTGCTTAATTATGCTTTGAAATGTGTAAGTATTGGATCAAAGGCATTGAATGCCTTGAAAAATGCAAAAGAAAGCTTATGTGAATAATAATGGAAGTAACCATGTGAGAAGTTTCATGGCTGAATCCTATAGCTTAAAAATTATGATATTGTGTTTTATACACTTATATGATGGTGTATAAATATGAGATATATGTTTGAGTAGTAAATACATTTCATTTATATGTATAAAAGCTCGGGAGCTGTGACTCAAGGAACTCGTACCGAGGATTGATGAAGTCAAAGGATTGTACATCTTCTTTTGAGGTGAGTTGGGGAAAACATATCTCTCAAATGGGACTAGGACAACCCAAGACATGCATAATGATTTGTATGTGAATTTTGCACGTAGGTAATGTATAGTAGGATTGAATCTCAAATAGATGCTATTATACTTGTATATTTAATAAACAAAATTATTTTGAATAACTTTGCACTTGGAGTACAAAAGATGACTTTCATTGCATGAAATAAAGTTTTAAAACTTACATATGGATAACCGAGTCATGTATGCTGCATGTATGTATTCTCTTTTGGCTTAGAGCTATGGTAAGGTTCCATTTTATCAATTAAACTGTTAAATAAAGGCATGAGACCTTGATTTTAGTACTAAATATTTGAATATTATATTTTTTTTATTGATGAGGAAATGATTGGCCACTCATGTGCTGGGTGCATCAAATTAAATGACCCTCGTACCCTTAACGCTAGTATATAAAAGTTAAGTCCTTGTAATGACACCTTTCTACAGGACTAATGGATGATTGCACACCCAGCGGTCTGGTCATCGACAAGGTCATCACTTAGGGTCATGACACTCTTGTCGACTGTAGTTTGGACTCACCATAGATGAAAGTTGAGCTAACACTGGGAATTGGTGGGTGTGCACATTAGTTTGGTCGGCTAGTGGTGACACACATAACTATTTTGGCTTATTCTGAGATTTGATTTTTATGTGCGATATTTTTTGTTCTTATGTACTAGAGCTGGAACCCATGTTCATTCAATAAGTGATTAATAGGCTAGGCCTATGTAGTTTCCAACCAGTATGGTTTGAGTCACAGGTTAGGTCTATGTATTTCTATGTCATACATATTCACTTCATAGATGGTTATATGCATGATAGATGTATAAAATTGTCCTTATGTTATTTTGACCATTTTGGAGTATACGGCTTGTGAGATAAAGGCTGGTGATGTTATGTTATAAGCAGATCTTATTCCCTTTGATCTCGAGGATTTTAAGATGATATTAAGAATTGATTGGTTAGAGAGGCATCACACTAGGATTGATTGTTTTAAAAAGAGGTGGAGTTTGACACTTAGGGTGGAGTCTTGATTAAATTTACTAATGACCTATGGGTGTTCTCGAGTTGTTTGATATCGGTGGTCAAGGCTAAGAAGTTGATTCGTTAGGAATGCCAAGCATACCTCGCCATATGATTGATACTTCAGCACAAAGGGTAAAGTTGGAGATGTTCCTATTGTATACGAGTTCCCCGATGTCTTTCCGAAGGAGTTACCTAGAATGCCACTTCATCAAGAGTTTGATTTTGCTATTGACTTAGTCTCGGGAACAACATCGATATCTTTACCATAGTATCATATGGCACTAGCTGAATTGAAAGAGCTGAAGGCTCAGTTGCAAGAGTTATTGGGCCAGGGCTTCATTAGACCAAGTCATTCACTATGGGAACACCATTATTGTTTGTCAAGAAGAAAGATGGAACCCTCCTCTTATATGTTTCTTATCGGTAGTTGAGCAGGGTTACCATCAAAAATAAATATCCACTCCCCAGGATTGACCACTTTCTTGATTAGTTGAGAGGAGCTACATTATTCTCAAAGATAGATTTGAGGTCTGGGTACCATCAGTTGAAGATTACTAAAAGTAATGTGCATAAGACTGCCTTTCAGATGAGGTATGGACACTGTAAATTTTTGTTGATGTCATTTAGATTAACAAATGAATCGACAACATTTATGGATCTAATGAACAGGGTGTTCCATCCTTATTTAGATCAATTTATCATAGTCTTCATTGATGCCCTTTTGATTTATTTTAAGGATAGGGAGGAGCATGCCAGACATCTCCGAATTGTGTTACAAATACTTCGCGAAAGACAGTTGTATGTAAAGTTTTCAACATGTGAATTTTGGCTGAAGGAGATAGATTCCTTAGACATGTGGTATCAAGAGAAAGCTATTTATGTGGACCTAAAAAAAGTGGAAGCTATACTTGAGTGGGAATAGCCTAAAAATGTGACAGAAGTCTGTAACTTTCTAGGGTTAGTTGGTTATTTCGGACATGTGTTTAGGGTTTCTTAATACTTAGAACCCTTTTATCGAGGCTTACCCAGAAAGGAGTAAAATTTCAAAAAGATGACAAATGCAAGGCAAGTTTTTAAAAATTGGAGAGCCGATTGACTTCTGCACTAGTGCTTGCTCTACCTACCCAGGGGATTGAGTATAAGGTATATAATGATGCCAGTCGTCAGGGACTTGGCTATGTACTTATGTAGGCTGGCCGAGTTATCGTATATGCTTATAGGCAGCTGAAGAAGCATGAGTTAAATTATCCTACGCATGATTTGGAGCTCGCAACGGTGGTGTTCGCACTCAAGATTTAGAGACACTATCTTTATAGGGAGACTTGTCATATGTACACCGACCTCAAGAGTCTGAAGTACCTAATGACACAGAAGGACCTAAACCGTAAATAAAGGAGATGGTTGGAATTAATTAAGGATTATGACCTAGTGATTGACTATCACCCGGAAAAAACAAATGTGGTAGCAGATGCATTGATTTGTAAGTCCTAATAGGTAGTAACTGTCAGGGAAATCCTTATATGACTCATTTGATGAGTATACAGAGCCAGTCAGACTCTCAGTGGTTGGGAGGACGATAGTACATTGCTAGCACGGTTTGAAGTTTAACCAACACTATTTGATAAGATCAGAAGATCACAGGCTGATGATCTTGAGTTAAAGGTCATTTGAGAGAAATTACCATCCAGAGATGATGAGGGGCTCCTTCGATTAAGAGAAAATGGGTTGTTAGTCTTCAAAAATAGAGTTTGAGTACTGGATGACAAAGATCTCATACGAGCCATCTCAGAAGAAGCTCACAGTTCAGCTTATGCTTTGCATCCTAGTAACACTAAGATGTATCGAACTCTTAGAGAGAGCTATTGGTGGCCAGGAATGAAGAGAGAGATAAAAAAATTTGTGACCAAATGCTTTCCCTGTCAATAGATAAAAGTAGAGTATCAGAAGCCAGTGGGTATGTTACAGTCTTTTCCTATTCTAGAATGGAAGTGGGACCATGTGATAATGGACTTCATAGCTGGGCTACCTCATAAATTGAAGGGTCATGATGCTATTTGGGTTATAGTGGATAGATTAACAAAATCTACTCATTTTTTACCTATTCACATAGCCTATTTGTTGGAGAAGTTGGTAAAGCTGTATATCGATGAGATCTTAAAGTTGCATGGGGTGCCAATTTCTATAATATTAGATAGGGATCTAAGATTCACCTCCCAATTTTGGATGAAATTTCAGGAATCTTTAGAGAATGAACTGAAGTTTAGTATTTCCTTTCACCACCAGACTGATGGTCAGTTGGACAGGACTATTCAGACAACGGAGGACAAGTTGAGAGCATGTGTGGTGAAATTCCAAGGGAGCTAGGACTGGCACTTGCCTTTAATAGAATTTGCATATAACAATAGTTATCAGACAAGTATCGGTATGCCACCATATGAAGCACTTTATGGGTGAAGGTGCAAGACACCTTTATGTTCAGATGAGATTGGGACAACCAAAGATGAAGGAACCGAATTGATAGAGATTACTGATAGTTGTGAATTACATAATATTTTAGGGTTTAATTTGTTACGTATTTAGTGCTAAATTGAGTGTTTGGTGTGTATTTAGGTTTTAATTGTTTTAGTTTATGTGTTTAAGTGTTTTTATGGGTTAGTATGAGTCATTGAGCTTAAATGTAATATTTTTTTAGGTTTGTGAGTGTTTTAGGGTAAACGGTGAAGAACGGAGAAGTTTCGAAAAGTTTCAGGCCAAAACCATGACCCACGATTATAGAGGCCATGATCGTGATAGAAAGCGGCGAGCTAGTAGGACCTAGGCCACGGTCGTCCACTTTGGTCACGATCATGACAGAGAGCTTTGAACTAGGCCACGATTGTGCACTTTGGGGTAGGATCATGACTGATAGGGTTAGGCATTGGCCACGATCGTGGCAGGCAGGGCCACAATTGTGGCCTGCTTCAGATAGACGTGAAAACAGCTGAAAACGTCAAGTTTCATGGGGCTTTTCAAATCGCTTCGACCAAATCAACCCTAGGGCTTCCAAGCTATAAATAGAATGTTAAAGAAGAGAAGAGCAACCTTCTTGCATCAGTCAATTCTAAAACCACAGAGAGCATATCGAGAGATTTGATGAAGGAGATGAAGGAAGAGAGACACAGAAAAGAAGCTTGATGCAAAGTACTGTTCGAAACAAGTGATTTCTCACCGTCACTACCTCGATCAATCCGTTCCAAGCGTATTTTCTAATTTATTTCAGTTTTATTGATGTATAAAATTGAGATAGTTGTCAAGAATAGGTTTTGTTGAATATCGATTATTGTTTAAACTCACCTTCGGGATTTCTATCTTTGATGTTAATGAAATATGATTTATTGCGATTCTATTGAGTTATTTGTGATTCAATATCTGTTCTTATTAATTTAGTAATAATCTGAGAGGGTGAACCAAGTGAATATCGTCAAAATGGGCTAACGAGAGTTAGGTAGTTTGATAGATAAAGAATTGAATCAAACCATTAAATTTGTGTAGCGAGAGATCATGCACATAGGTTTTTAGTAGGTTATTAGACAATTTCATAAATAATTTAGGTTTTGGTTAAATTGTAAATCGAGATATTACAATTCCATAATTTAAATTAGGGATTAGTAATCAGGGTTAAAGATTATAACTCGAGAGAGAGTAATACACCCTAGGATCTTCCAGACCCAATATTTTGGTACTCTTATGATTAATTAGATTTCCATTAAAGTCAGATTAAAACCCTCTTTGTCTTAATTGGTAACTTCTAGGCTGATTCGTGATTGGTTGTGTAAATTATTATCTGTTTATATTTTCTGGATTCAATTATCGATATTGTTTGTTTGATTGGTTAAATTTCTACATTAGTTGTTCATTTAGATTTATTATGAAATTTAGTTAAGCCCTAGATTTTAGGATTAGATTATCCTCCTCATGGGAACAATACCTTAGGTATTGAGAGAACAACCTATGCGCTTGCGGAAATATTGAAGTTATAAATATTAAAATTTGTCTTACGTAAACCGTTAATCAAGTTTTTGGTGCCGTTGTTGGGGAGGCAATTTGTTTAGTTCTTTAGTCTAAGACTTTTCACAATCATTTTTTAATTAAATTAAAGAAAATTTAGAGGAGTTTGGAACATAAAGTAGAAACACATCATGAAATTTTAGAGTGAGAATGATACATCCGAAGAGTTAAATTCTATGAAGAGGTAAAAAGAGCGATCATAAAGGATGTATATTATAGGAAGTAAGGGATGCTTGCAGAATTCAATGAGCCCCAATTTGGTTACGGAAATCATCATCCTTGTGTAAGCATATACATTTTAGGGTGGCAAAATCAACTAGAATTCTATTGGTCTAACAATGTAGGGACTCATTTAGGACATCAAGACCTAGTTGAAGTTCAATACGATGAATCCAATTCATAAGATTCCAAGTTGGACAAAATCATAAATAAGCTCACAGATATGGAAGAGAAATAGAAGAGATTGGAAAAGAAGTTTGAGCAAGTAACAGAAGATCATACATCTTCTATTCACAATCTAGAGGTTCAAATATGCTAGCTTTTTAGGGAATTTTGTAAGCAAAGTGTGGAGAACAGTCTATGTAGTATGGAAATAAATTCAATAAAGACATATCAAGCTACCACACTCAGGAATGGGGTAGACCTAGAAGAACCACTAGACCACCATGTTGAACCCTACTTAATTGAAGACTAAAAGATGGAAACAGAGATTGAAGAAAAGAATGTTAACCATCGCTTCCATTCACCAGTTCTTAGTACACCACGCTTTAACATCGAAAAATCTTGGGTAGATGTCCATACAAAGAACACTATCTTTTGGATTGATGATGATCAAGAGACATTCAACATGAATGATGCATTTAAGAATTCGAAGGTTAATATCTCATTCAAGATAATTGATGTGTTAAAATCTTATGAGGAACAAGAGGACGAAGAATAGATGACAACAACCATCGAGTTTGAAGAAGCTATAAAAGTCTCTGTTTGTGAAGCGGAAGAAGTAGAGGAGACGAAGGTGATTAAGGAAGAAAGAGAATAACTCACCTTCGTGTAGGACAAACTGTTGGATTCAATGGAACATTCAGTGAGTTTTTTTATTCCTTGTTATATTGGCAATTCACTCGAAAAAAGGACAATATTGAGCTTAATTGGTTTTCATAATGTTATCCATATTGTCCTTTTGATTATTTTGCAACTTGTAGCTTACCTACAAGCTATAAAATTGAGGTTGAGTGAAAAGGGAGGAAGCAAGCTACTCGTAATTGATTCTGGTTGAGTTTTGAATTATAGAGCATCAAGCTATCAATGTTAAAAGAAGCACTGCATAGGAGGAAACCTATGGTAAATTTGCTTTCATTGTTTTTTTTCCTTAAAACATTTGAATTCCATAGTAAGGTTTATCTTTTTTTCAACTTTCGAATAAGATTGAAAAGCAATAGGAATTAGGAATAACATGGAGGATTGTTCGACCACGAAAAGAGAGGTGAAAAGGGCCACAAAAGAATTAAGTAGTAAAAGTGAAAGATTGGGGAAAAAAGAAGAAAATCAAGAAGGGGTGGTAAGCCGCAAACCACATAAAAAGGTAGGTTGTAACTTTTAATTTTTTCTCCATTTTACCCCTTTTACCATTGATATATTCAGTTCTAACTTCACTTTTACTTTCACTTTCATTTTCACTTTATCTCTTTAGAATTCAGGCATCCAGACACTCTTACATCTCTCTAAAAAAATTTCAACCTTCCAATTTTCTTCCAAATTCGACTAAATTATGTCGTGCATTAAGTAAACCACTCAAAGGGAGCAAGCCAGACAAAATCAAAACCTAACATTAGACTTTGGTATGCCTTTCCTGATCTATACTTAGGAGGAAGGTACTCGTTTCTAGTCCTTTAATGCTAGACAAATTGTAGTTCCTAGATACTTTGATTTTGAGACACTTGATAGGTTAGAGCTGTATGATAGAGTAGAAAAGTTAGGGAAAGAATCCAGTGGGCATAATTTATACGGTTCCAATTTCCTGTTTATCAGGAGCTTACATTGAAATTCTTTACTTCACTGACTTATGACCCTAGGAACCCGAAGGAATTATGGTTTAGAATGAGAGGAAGAGCGTATGTAGAAATCACATGTGATATGTGTAGATTCCCTGAATCCGCCATTATCGATCAATATGAGGATTTTCATGCTTCTCAACATTGAAATGAACTTATTGGAATTGAGTCATTTCATGCCAAGAATGCTCATAACATCATAATTAGGTCCCACGAACACTTACTGCTACACAAATTCATATGTCAGCTGGTTTTTGATAAGATAGAAACCAACAAGTGTTCCACGAAGGAACTATTTATGTTGTGGTGCATGGACCACAGTATTCTAGTGTGTACAGCCATACATGTGCTAAATGTCATTGTTGTGACTCCGCATAAGAGGAGCAATAATCTAGGTATGGGTTACCTAGTGGAGGATTGCTGAATATTATGGCGTGAACCGTAGTGGGTTAACTTTCCACTTACCTAACTTCCTAAACCACCATCACTTATGGCGGGCTAAAATCCTTAAATCCCACAACATGGAACTTATGGATATTAGCCAAAAGGCATATGTAAAGATTAGGGCTAGTCGGGCAAGCTCGAGTTCAGCCCTACCTCAGCAAGAGGAATCCACCAGGGAAGAACTCGAGGAAGAAGAAGTGGAAGAACCAGGATAGAAGAAAGTTCTTGATGCAATTGCAGAAAACACCAGAACCATGAGGGAAATGGCACAGACACAATGACGACAGAGTTGGGATATCTGACGGATCCATCGGTATTTCGATGCTCAGGCCGTTCAATTACTGCCTCTGACATTATCACTACCTCCATCTCTGTGAGATTTATGTCCAACCTAATTTTTCTTTTTCAAATTAGCCTTCAGTTCTATTTGTTATGTTTATTTTTATTTAATTTCCAGTTACTTTAAATTATGTATCTTCTAGTCTTTTATATATTGTGTGTTTCCTTCTCACATTGAGGACAATGTGTCATTCAAGTGTGGGGAGGGATTATGTGTTTTACTTTTGAATGTGATTTTTCATATCATATGTGTTGGACCCCGATTTTTTTAAGTGAAATTTAGAAATAATAAGTAATAGGATCTTACTTATCAGAGCCCAGTAATAGGATCTTACTTGGGCGTATGAGTATGAGTGACTTGCATGAGAAATTGATAAGAGTTTGT
>JAOSBN010149036.1:0-24323 GCA_027563595.1 Erythroxylum suave | reverse complement strand
GTTGTTTTACATTGTCATATTTGACTACATTGTTATAAACTCCTGAGTTAGGATTTATGCCTTGTAGTTAGATTTTTTTATTAGATTTTAATCAAGAATTGAACAATGCACTATGTTATGGATTTGTTTATCCAGAACTTGGATGCTCAATATATGAAGTTTCATATATGTCTGTTTGGTGATAGTGTTAATGCTCTTTTATCTACCTAGTTATGTTTGATATTGAGATTATGCTTAATCCAAATTAACCACTTGCATTAACTTGTCCGTTACGCACACTAAGATGCATTCAATACGGTTTTAAGAAATGGAGTTCATTGATTAAAACCCTGGACTTAAAGAGTTATTTAAGGTTTATCATTCAAAAACTTAGTCAATTTTGCTCCCCAAAGATTTGTTTAGAACCATGTAGCCAAAGCTCGTTTTTAAGAGGATTTTATCACATTGGATCATTGTTTGAGTTTTCACTTTTCATTTCCCAAAAATCCAAAAATACCTTTTTACACACTTTTTTTTCATTTAGTTCAAGTCATTTAATTTAATCAAAACAATCCAAAACCCCACTCTTAACTAATTTAGTTTGCATTTCCTGACAATTAGGCTAGGTTAGATAATTTGTTCTAGGTTCTAATTAAGTGAGACGACCCGGGGGGTCCACTCTTTATTGCAATCCTTGGAATTAAATTTTTTTATTTAGTTTCTAAGGGAGTGATTCAAAGACTCATGCACATAGTCGATCAGAGTGAAAATGACATTAAACTAAATAAAAATGGAAACAACACAAACATAAGAAATTGAAATAAGCAAATGATATCAAACTAAACAAAAGAAAATGAAATCAAACCAAACTTAAAGAAAATAAAGCTAAACAAAAAGAAGCATAGCACACACAAATGATATGAAACCAAATAACAATGAAATGAAATGCAATCACATAAAAGAAACACAAAAGCTAAAAGTTAAAGGATAAGAAAAGCTTATTCAGATGATGGTGGCGACGATTATGGTGTAGGAGGTTCAAAATTGTTCCTTCGACAAAAGTTGACGAACCTTCTCTTCAAGCTTCGATGCTCCTTATGAATTTGTCACATTTGAGTGTCGAGTTCATTAAGTTGGGATGTCATCTGTTGATGGTTTGGGGCTATTTGGTCAAGAATTGGTTAATATCAGTTAAGTGCCACTAGTTCCCTTTTTCCTTCACCACTACTTCCACCTCTAGCTTTAGAGCTGTATGGATATGGAGGATCGTTTGTGACTGTACCAGTGCCCCTCTTACTCCTCACTATAGTAAGCATCTGAGGATTGCGAAGTTCCACAAATTGGACCTCTATAATCTTGAAGCATCTCAAATAGGCAATGTCAAACATGTTGTGAGGAGAAGTATACAGATTATCCATATTAACATTATAAAATGCAACCAAAGTAGAAGCAATATGAGCCATCCCAAAAGACATATTCTTTTTATTAACCACACTCACTAATGTTCGAGAAATTCTATAAGGTGTGCTAATTTTAAGCTTTCGATCCATACACCATAAAAATAATTTCTTTAGCTGAGCATTTATTGATCTCCATTTTATTAAACAAAGTCAGGCATATAAATTTTTGTAAAAGTAAATGCCCAAAAGTTTGGATTGGAGAATTAGATGCATTATATGAATCAAAATTTTCTTCACCTGTGAGAGTGTTCCAATAAGCATTGACATCAGAATATGCGTGACCATCTAGAAGTTTTTGTATTCGATAAATAAAACAATTCACGCATGATAGAATAATCAAGTTTAAAAACATTTCCATATAAACTACACTAAAAGAAATCCATTTTAAAGTTATACCAAACTTTTGTTACAAACTCTAAAGTTATGGTGGTATAAATAGGTACATCACACTAAACAAATTTGTTCCACCCTATGTTTATCGATAATTGTTCAAGTCGACATCTCACTCCTATATTTTCTAACACTTCAAAATTAAAATACCAAGGAGTGACTATTGCTCTATACCTAAAAGTCATAAAAACGCGTAGCTTCTTCTTCCTGGTAAATCAGAAATAGGGCCCCATAAGTTTCCGCTAAGTTGGTTTTTCCTTTGCTAGTAACTTGAAGATAGAGCTCGTCGACCAAGTTCCTAACCATAATCATCCTTAGTGGAGCCATTAAGAGAAGAACCGTTGCAAAAAATGAAAGAGAGAGAGTGAAATTCGTACTTTAGAGAGAGAAAGTGAAATCTTACCTAAATCTATATGTTTTTGAATGATTGAGGCATGAAAAGAGTGATGGAATGTAAGATTGATGATAAGAGATGAAGAAAATACCAAGAATCTAAAGGATAATGACGAATTTCTGAGAGTGGGAGGAGAGAAATTTGGGGGTTAGAGAGAGAGAGTTTGAAATTTTGAAACTGGGTGAGAGGAAAAAGAGGGAGGGAGATGGGGTAGGAATCCCCATAATTCCCATTAGCATGGGATTTTCTGGAGACGATTCCCATATCTGTGGGAATCATCACAAATTCCCACGGACTTAAATCACTTAAATTCCACGAACGTGGGAATTAGTGTTCCTCACAATTTTAAACCATCTTCCAAGCTTATATGTACTCCCCATAATCTCAAAACCTACAAACACATCATGAAAATATCATCAACAACAAATTTGGAAAGAAAACAAATTGAAATTCAAATAAAAATCAAGATAAACATCAATCAAATGTAATTCAAAAAATGATCAAACCAAAGAAATCAAACAAAAATGAGGCAACAATATTCAAAAGGGAATAACATCCATAGGTTGGCTCACATGCAACGCTTTGTTTATTTTCTGTAGCTCGACTTCCTTTTAAGCTCATGGTAAATGATCGATATGGTACCCGTGCAGAAATTGATCTTAAACTTTATAGATGAGCTACCCCATTTTGGATTCCACCCTCATCATTGTTTTCCTTCCTTCGCCTTCTCCTGCGCATTCGTTTCTTTCTGAGCGCATTCCTAGGGTCCTTAATATTTTCCCATCCTCTTTAGATTTCAGATTCTTTAATATCCATTGGGGGTGCTGTGGGACGATAATTTTTCTTCAATACTTTTAATGTTAACTGTTCCTTTCCTACTCTCAATATCAACTTTCCCCCTATCAACATCAATAGTTGCAAGAGTAGTAGCCAGAAACAGTCGCCCCAAAACTATAGAAGTTTCCTAGTCTTCCCTAATATCCAGTTGTAAAAATCTACAAGAAAATTAAATTTATCAATGTGAAGTTGCAGATTCTTGATAATCCCTTTTAGTAAATTCATTATTCTGCCAGCCGTCTTCACAAATGTCTTACTAAGCTCTGACTCTCCTATACCTAACTTTTGATTGAATGAGTATAACATTGTTGATGCCAACTACAAAATCCATAAATGCTTACTCTATCTTAACTCCATTTATACTACATGGAACGAAGAAGTCCGCTAGATCTTCTTTCTTTTATGCTACATGTGAACTTTCTTCTGATATGTGCTTAATAATCTCTTCCTTCAACGATTGCCTTAACATGAGCTTTGTCTGGAGTTGATTTGTTATGTCAGTCATTTTGCTTAACTCCCTTTCATTTAAATTTTGAGCTACTCCACTTAAAGATGACTTCTACTGAGTAAAAATCTGATCTAGAATTCTAAGTTAAAGTTCCCTAATCGGCGTACTTACTGATCCACTTGGCAAGACTTCCAATGTTGTTTGTCCTTCTTACTTGTTACCATCTTTCTCGTCATGTTCACTTCCATTTTTCTCTACCCAAGTGATGGCCATGATTCTTTCCTTCAGATTTACCTCAGTGTTGCTTGGTAGACTACCTGCATTTAGAGAAGATAAAGCTTTAGATAATTGGCCTATCTCAACTTCAAGATTCTGTATGGATGATGCATGATTATTCAAAATCTGGTCAAATTTTGTTTCCATCCTCTTCTAATTTTCCTCCTTACTTACATGCATCCTTTTGTGCTTTTCCTCTTGTGCTGCTATTTTGGAACAAAACATTTCTACAAACTTGTCTAGCTAATTTTCCAACGCTCCAATTTGACTTTGCTGGAATCCTAATGGTTCTTATGGTCTTCATTGGCCTCCTGCATTATTGTTACTCTAAGACAAGTTTAGGTGGCTTTTTCAACCTGAATTATACGTGTTCGAATATGGATTATTACTTCACTATGGCTGGCCTAGGTAGCTTACCTGTTAGGTACCACTAGCTCCCAATAGATCACAGTCCACTAAGTTGTGGTTATTCTCCCCACATAGCTCACATTTTGCTTACATGGCCTTCACTACTAAGGTAGATGCGCTTTGTATGCTGTTGAGTTGTTTTGTAAGAGCAGTGATCTAAGCCTATAAGGTACTAACCAAGTCAATAAGTATCATACCTTTATGTTCCTTCTATCTTTGTCTACTCGTCTCACCCGGCCATATGCAGCTGTTGTTCGTCAACTCATCTAACAAATCATGAGTTGCTTCCACTGCCTTCATCATCAGTGAACCTCTGACTGATGCATCAATTATGCCCCTTATGCTCGGATTCAGTCCATTATAAAATGTTTGAAGCTAGAAATTTTTTATAAGGTTATGAGGTGGACAACTTCTTTAAAGTTCTTTAAATCTCTCCCAAGCTTCATAGAGAGATTCTCTGTCTCTCTGTTAGAAATTTGTTATCTACTTGATAATCCTCGTCATCTTTGTTAATGGAAAGTACTTGGCAAGGAATGCTTGGGTGAGCTGCTTCCAATTTGTGATTTGGCCTGAATTCAAGGAATTATATCTTGCTTTTAGCCCGATCCTTTAGTGAGATTGAAAATAGTCTTAGCTTCACCACATCAATGGACATTTTGTTGAACAGGAAATTGTGATTAATCTCTAAGAAGTTTGTAATATGGGCATTCGAATCCTTAATGGATAGCCTGTAAAACTGCACACTATTTTGCAAAAATATTGAGTAGCACTAACTTTATCTTAAAATTATTCGCTTGGACTATCGATCGTGCCACTCCTTGAGGACTAAACCCTAGCCTCATGATGTCTGTCAATGTTTGCTCTGATCCTCCTTGTTCTCCTTCTTTAGCCATATCTTGATTCGAAAAGTTCAGACACTTCACCCTACTTATTTCTCTTTCATGCTTCTTAATGTTCATGCACCTGCAATTACATAAGGAAAAGTATGAAAACTCTTAAATCAAAGTAATCTAAACCAAACACAATGCTCAACAATCAATCCCCAACAATAGCACAAAAAACTTGTTAACTGTAAAATCTATCTACTCGTTTTATGCTCAAAAAACTGCAAGTGAACAGGCAGTGACTTATAGTTAATAGAGAGGATATGAATTTCATAGGAATTGATACCTAGACACCACATAATTTAGACACAACTTTGTTCAAGAAAGGAAATTGTTAAATATGAATAATCTGGAAGATTAAATTAAAACTAAAAGATCAATGACGAATGAATAACAATATCACAATTGCATAAAATTTGGAATTCAAGAATCTAAGACTAGAGATTACTTTTTTCAACAATCAATCCCCGAAAACAATGTCAAAACAAAGTAAAACATTTCTATGCTGTGATGACACTATGATATGCCATATTTATGTACATTTGATAATATGATTGAACTTTTCAGAAAAGTTATATGAAGTAAGTGTAATCCTTGATGAATTATAAAGTTTGAAATATTCTGTATTTGGTGTATATTTGAAATGTTTGATGTTCTGAACGAGTGAGCACATCGAGGATGGTTTACTCAATGAGTTTCCAAAACTCATTAAAATTGTAACGTGGCTTTTTAGGTACGAGAGTTGAGACCTATTTCCTAAGACACTCTAGAGTAAAGTTTTGTTAATAAGAAATGGCTTATAGGTCGGTCAGCTAACATTTGAGGAGTTGTAGATTGTATTTATGTAGTTTCCTTTGTCAAGTAGAACATTTCTATAAAAAGAGAAGCAAACTCTTAGACGCTTGTGATAATGAAAATAAATTTTTTAATGACTACAATGTAAATTATGTTAGTAAATGAAATGAGAAGTTGAGTTTTTAAGTATTGTGATATATTTATAATGCCATATTAGGAGAACGAGATTGCTCTATCATGCCATTATCATAGGGTATGTTCTTGAATGTCCTTTGGATGTTCTGGTATATACTCTATAGTAGTGGGGTGGTACGTTTTGGTATCATAGCATGGTTTGGCATCCATAGGAACATATATAAGTATTTAAACCTAATATATAGTGAGAGACCCAATTAGTGATGATAATTATTTTTTTATAGGTCATCCGCAATCAGAGATCAAGTTACAAGGTCAACTGAGTTAAAGGACTTTGAGTCTGTAGGAACCAATAGAGAGTCTCCTGTACCTGAGTTTGCACAAATTCCTCCGAGAATTATGGAGAGGATAGAAAGGAGATATGATAAGCTTAGAAAGTAGGGGGTTGTGGACTTTTATGGAAATACAGATCCTACTAAGGTAGAAGGATAGTTAGAGAGAACATAAAGAGTATTCAATCAAATGGACTGTGAGTCAAATGAAAGATTTAATGAGTTGATAGGGCATGCAATTGCTTTGATCCTAACTGAGGAAGACATGTGTAGAAGGTTTGAGGACAGATTGAACATGGAAACCAAAATAGGGCTATCCATTTCTAATTTGGGTAGTTTTATGAAACTACAAGTGGCCTCGATCAAAATTGAACAATTGTTGATAGATGGTCAGGGAGAGTACAGAAACGAGTCTAGCGTGAAGAGACAAGTGGAGTCTCAGGCTGATTATGGCAATAGTTTCAATAAGCACCAAAATAGATTGTTTCAATCCTAGACTAGATCAAGATAGTTACAGTTTACAGCAAACAGTAGATTTCTTCATATGGGCAGGGGTAGAGGACAAGTGTCATGAGGATAGACCCAAAAAATGCCTAATTGTGAACGGTGTGGTAAGAAGCATGGTAGGTAATGTTAGAGGTTATTAGGAGCATGCTTTCATTGTGGCTCTGGTGAGAACTAGATTAGAGATTGTCCCAAAACTTTAGGACCATAATTTGGAATGATAGGAGGAATGATGATTGAGACAACGGTCCAGTAGAGTAAAGCTATTGGATTAGGAGAAAGTTCATGTCTCGTAACCCATGTTGAGGATAGAGTAGTAAATATGAGAGATTGTCGAGAAATTAAAAAATACATTTCATGCTCATGCATAATATGACATGCTCATATACGTGAATATTGAACTTCTGCATATTAAAATGATTATACATGCATTAATTGACATTCCAGGTATAATTGATTTGTAAATGGGATTATATTGAGAATTGTGGTTTTTATATGTTGAAAACTGATTTGGAGAGTGTATTTAGTGATTCAGAAATTTTAACGAAAGTTAGATAAAAAATACATTTTTTTTGAATTTGGGATTTATTGACATATGTCATTGAAATTTGGAGACAATTGAAGTAGAAATTGGAGTTAAATAGACTAGTTATGAAAAAGAGTCCAAATGGGACCATAGGAGAGTAACAAGTGGCAGTGACACGTGTCAGTCACTACCACTCCTCTCATGACTTGCACAAAAATTAACAAACGAAAGACCAATTAATTGTGTCTTTCACTTGTTTTCTCTTCTTCTCTTTGTAACTTCCTTATTCACTCTTACCTTTCACAATTTTGAATCTCCAAGCCCTCATTAACACTAAAGCTTGCTTTCATCCTTCACTCATCACTAAACAACCTAACCCTATCACCTTTAGATGATGAAGATCATATGATGCTTGGGAAGTTAAGGCTCCGTTTTGTGTTTGAAGACATTGAAGAGAAATCATGTAAGTGATGCTTTAATCTTCATGGGTTAGTGTAAATGGGACATTATGATGAGTAATTTGAGGTTTTGTTTTGAATATGAAATCCTTAGGTAATTTCATGGATGTTTGATTTATAGAGAATTTTTTGTCAAAATAATTGAATTCAGTGAGCTAATATCATTCATGACTTAATGATGTGGGTCAATGAAGAGGTAATGGAATCATGTTTTACTTTGGTGTTGTTAAATGGTGTATGATAGTGGATAAAAATGTGATGAGTGAATGAATAAGTTTATTCCTTGTCCTTTATTTTGTACTGATGATGGGTTAGAGCTAGCATGATCATAAAAAAAGGGGTTAGAAGAGTGATGAATTGTTGATAATTGATAAGTTGTTGTTGTTGAGATGATTTTTGAGATAGAAAAGTCGTTATGATGAATGTGTATATAATATGTTTGGTTTTTGGTTTATATGATAGCGAACTGTAATTAGAGCATAAATTAAGAGTAAATGATGCAAATATAAGTTAGAAATGATAGACTAAGCAAAAGAGATGAATTGGTATGAAGTTGATGATGAGGACTGCTAGAAATATGTTAGATCTAGTATTTTTACTAACCATGCATCAGTTATTTGGACATATCTTTCTCTACTTATATCAAAATAGGATAATTGTTGATTTATATTAAACTAGAGACGAATGGTTACAATTGAAATGAAGGAATCAAGTTTGAATTCTATTTACAAGAGTTTTGAAATTCTCCTTGAATTTGAGTTTCGGATTTTGTCTCTGTTTTGGAACAGTATGTGCTAAATTGTGTATAACTTGCAGTATACTAAGCTAAATTGTATGAACTTTAGTTTGTTAAAAACTTAAGATATAGATGAACATTTTTTAGAAGAAGTCATTACTAGAAAAGGCTCATTTTCTTGGTAATAATGTTCATACAAAACTGACCTGAAAATAGAGTTGGAAAAGCGCGAAAATGAGTTACGTTTACTACTTTTTGTGCAAGTTTGTCGCGGCCAAATCCTTGTTTCACCATGGTTAACTTGCAAGATCTTACGTGGATTCCTTTTAGGAAAAGTTCGCCGCGGCCAACTTTCCTATACAGCTTAAACATGCTTCGGCATTGTAATCATAACTTCATCTATAGTTATTCGAATGGAGTGATTCTTGATTTTAATTAATTAGACACATAGGGCAACAATTTTTATGAAAGAAAAGAAATTTAATTCTATCTCTATGAATTTCAAATTTTTGATTGAAGTGGAGTGCGTGGCACTGTTGCAGTTTAAGAATGATCCGATTTTATTTGCGGTATAACTTTTGGGATACCAGACCGAATTGAAAGATCTTGGTGTCATTAGAAACTTAAGAGATAGATGAATGATTTTGTAGAAGAAAGTATACTTGAATTTAGATTGATCAAGGAAAGTTGACCCGAAAGTGTGTCTTTGGAAAATCTAAGTTGAAGTAATAAGTTATGAATTTTGGTTTTTATGGTCTTATTGAGATATAAGCCATAAGTATAAATGATACTTATGTGAGTTCAAAATTTGAGTGATTATGTGTTGAGAATCACGGTCATTGAACATGCATTGTACACATTTCATATTCATATATGTGCATTAATAGAGAATTATACAATTGAGCAAAATAGTGATATATGTATATTGTTTATTATAGGGGAGCAATTGGAACGTCAACATCTAAACATTGCCAAAACTTCGAGGCAATAGCTTCAGTAGCAAGCTAGGAGTAACCTAGATGGTCTCACTCAATATCATTCATGATATAATGATGTGGGTGAATGAAGAGGTAATGGAATTATGTTTTACTTTGGTGTTGTTAAATGGTGCATGAGAGTGTATAAAAATGTGATGAATGAATGAATGAGTTATGCCTTGTTTTTTTTGTAATGCTGATGGGTTAGAGCTAGCTTGGTCATTAAAAAAAAGGGGGTTGGAAGAGTGATGAATTGTTGATAATTGATAAGTTATTGTTGTTGAGATGATTTTTGAGATAGAAAGGTCATTATGATGAATGTGTATATGATATGTCTGGTTTTTGGTGTATATAATCAAGCATGGATTTTTGAATTGTGTATGCATGAAAGTGAACTGTAATTAGGGCATAAATTAAGAGTAGATTACGTGGATATAAGTTAGAAATGATAGACAAAGCAAAAGAGATGAATTGGGATGAAGTTGATGATGAGGAGTGTTGAAAATATGTTAGATGTTATTTCTACTAAACATGCATTGGTAATTTGGACATATCTTGCCCTATTGGTATCCAAATGAGATTATTGTTGATTTATATTAAACTAGAGATGAATGGATACAATTTTCATGAAGGAATAGAGTTTTAATTTTGTCTCCAAGAGTTTTGAAATTTGGCTTGAATTTGAGTTTCATATTTTGTTTATGTTTTTGAATAGTATATGGTAAATTATGTATAACTTGTAGTATACTAAGAAAATTTGCATGAAATTTAGTTTGTTAGAAACTTAAGATATAGATTCATATTTCTTTAGAATAAGGTATTACAAAAAGACCTCATTTTCTAGGTCAAAATGTTCATAAAAAACTTACCTGAAAAATAGAGTTGGAAAAACTGGAAAATGAGTTTTGTTTACTGCTTTCTGTGAAAGTTCGCCGCAGCCAACTCCTTGGTTAGCTGCAGTCAATTTTCAAGATTTTATGAGGATTGCTCTCGGGAAAAGTTCACTGTGGCTAACTCCTTGGTTTGCCGAGGCCAACTTGCAAGATTTTACAAGGGATTCCTCTCAGGAAAAGTTTGCCGTGGCAAACTCCTCGCTTCGTGACGGCCAACTTTCCTATACAGCTTAAACATGCTTTGGTATTTTGATCATAACATGATCTGTAGTTATCAGAAAGAAGTGATTCTTGATTTGGAATAATTTTGAGATATGGGCTACAATTCTTCTAAAGAAATAGAAATTTAATTCTATCTCTAAGAATTTCACATTTTGGACTGAAGTAGAGTGCATGGCACTGTTACAATTTAAGAACCATCCAAATTTATTAGGGGTATAACTTTTCAGATACTGAATAGAATTGAATGATCTTTGTGTCATTCGAAACTCAAGAGATAGAATAATGATTTTCTAGAAGGATACTAGAAGAAAGTATCCTTCAATTACTTCATTCTACTTATTAGATTGATCAGGGAAAGCTGACCCGAAAGTGTGTCTTAGGAAAAATCTGAGTTGAAGTAACGAGTTATGAATTTTGATTTTTATGGTCTTATTGAGGTATAAACCATAAGTATAAATGATACTTATGTGAGTTTAAAATATGAATGATTAAATGATGAGAATCAAGGAAAAATACCCAGGAATGTCATTGAACATCTATTATGCATATTTCATATTCATATATGTGCATTGATAGACATTTATACAATTATGAAAAATAGTGATATATGTATATTGTTTGTTATAAAGGAGCAAATGGAATGTCAACATCTAGATGTTGCCAGAACATTGAGGCAATAGCTTTGGAAGAAAATTGTGACTAACCTAGAGGGTCTCACTCAATTATTGTTTTGTTAAATTCTGTTTTGACTTATGCTATGAATGTGTACTATTGTGTACTGAAATCCAGACACGAAGGTCCTATGATTATGATGTATGGATGAGACATTGAAGTGCTACTTATATGTGAATGGGAAGAACTAATTTTTTTTTGAATTGATTGATTGATTATGAGATGCATTCTATACATGAATGCATGATCAGATGATGAGAGTTGTGACCTGATTAGCTAATAAAAATGAGCTTAAAGCTCCAACGTGATTAAGAGCTAAGGGCCCACTATGTAAAAAGAGCCCTATATCCCCAACAGATAAGGAACATTATAAATGAGTCCAGTATCCACAATATATATGGGACAGTTTAGGCACTCGGTCATAACAATGTAATAAATGGAAAATAGTCACATGTACATTCCATATACTTTTTGTTGAGTATGTATAATTGATTAAAATACAATTTTCTAACTTTTATTTGAGAATGTGATATTATATGTAAAAATGCAATGATATGAATTATCTATTATGTGAAATGATATGTTGCATGAATTGAGTGAACCATCAATAATGGTTACCTTATCTGAGTTCGCAAAACTCACTCAAACTTGCACGTTGACATTTCAGGGCCGAGAGAGGATTCTAGCTACTGAGAGACTGTACAAGAAACTTAATTCTTACACTTTTGTGAAGAAGATATGGCTCAAAGGTAAGTCAACTGGACTGAAGAATTTAGTTAGATCTTTTGTATTTCATCTTTCATGTAGTACATTTTGTACTAGAATATTATAATGTACATGTACAGATTTTTTGAAAGCTACAATGTATGTACATTTAGATTTATGTAATGAAAAGAGGAAATTTATTTTAAAATTTGGTGACTTTCTTATATGATAGTAGATGTCATGATTAAGTTGGATAAATTGCTATATTATAAAGTGAAAGTGCGATAGTTAACATGCCATTGTTATAGGGTACATACTAGATTGTCATAAGGGTGTTCCAGTATGTACCTTATAGCAGTTGGGGTGTTATATATGTGTTAGCTTACTACACATAGAGTTGTGATGAATTTTTATACTAAGGAAGTAGTTCTTTAATCCCTTAATCAACTGAGAGTAGTATTTCGAGGAGTTAGTCAATAGATTGATTTCATCAATGTGTGCTTTAAGATTTATTTGAGGTGGATGTGAAGCTTATCTGGCTAACGTAGTTAACACCTCAAATGAACAAACCATTCAGGATATTCTTACTGTTAGGGATTAGAAAGAAAAGTAGAGTTTACCATTGACCTTGTTCTAGGTACTGCTCCTATATCAATTCCTCCGCATAGGATGACACCTATGGAATTGAAGGAACTTAAGACACAGTTATAGGATTTGTTGGATAAAGGTTTTATTAAGCCCAGTGTGTCACCTTAGGGAGCTCCGATTTTGTTTGAAAAGAAGAAGGATTGGACTTTGAGATTATGTATTGATTATAAATAGTTGAATTGAGTATCAGAGAAGAACAAGTATCCTCTATTGAGGATAGATGACTTGCTTAATCAGTTATAAGGAGGTCAGGAGTTCACCAAGTTGGACTCGAGATCAAGGTACTAACAATTGAAGATAGTAAAGGCTGATGTACCGAAAAGTGCATTCAAAACTAGATATGGTTTTGAGTTTGTGGTAATGCCTTTTAGGTTAACTATTGCTCCAACAACTTTTATGGCTTTGATGAATAAGATATTTCAACCTGACTTAGATCATTTTGTGATTATGCTTATTGATGTTATTCTGGTGTATTTGAAAAGTAGAGAGGAACATGCTGAGCAGTTGAGGTTAGTGCTACAGATAATGAGAGAGAAATAGTTGTATGTCAAATTCAGTAAATGTGAAATTTGACTTGATCGAGTAGTATTTTTAGGTCACATTGTGTTTGGACAAGGCGTATAGGTAGAACCACAAAAAGTAGAAGTAGTGAAGAGGTGGGAAGCTCCGAGAAATATGACTAAGATCCAGAGTTTTCTCGGATTAGCCAGTTATTACAAAAGGTTTGTCGAAGGGTTTTCTTTAATCCTAGCCCCTTTGAAAAAACTTCTAAGTAAAAGCATACCATTCAGATAGACTAATGATTGTCAAAGAAATTTTGAGGAGCTAAAGCATTAGTTAACTATAGCATCGGTGTTAGCTATTCCTTCTAGATCTGGAGGTTATATGGTGTATAGTGATGCTTCACACCAGAGGCTAAGATGTGTGCTAATAAAACATACCAATATATACTATCTTATGAGTTTAATTGTCCAGTATATAATTTAGATCTTACTGCAGTAATATTTGGTTTGAGGATTTGGAAACACTATCTGTACGGTGAAACTTTTCAAATATTCACCAATATAAAAAGTTTGACATATTTGTTGAGTGAGAAAAAGTTGAATATGAGACAACGATGGTGGAGAGAATTGTTGAAAGATTATAATTGCACAATTGAGTGTCATCCTGGTAAAGCAAATGTGGTAGCTAATGCACTGAATAGGAATTCCAATAGTACTATGGCTCAAGTATAATTATTGAGGTTGCCTAACCTAGTGCAATTGAGAGCATTGAATGTTGAGTTGAAATTAGGGTAGATTAAGGCATTGATAGCTACATTGAAACTTAGACTGATGTTACATGAAAGAATTAGAAAGGCTCAAAGTAAAGCCCTAAATTAGTGAAGCTTATTGAAAATTTGAAAGTGAATACGAATTCTAAGTTTGAGTTGGGAGATGATTCGTTATAGTTCAAGCAAAGATTGTGTGTACCCAACGTGGGTAATCTGAAAAAAGGAATTTTAGAGGAAGCAGATATAACGATTTATGTTATGCATCCTAATACTACCAAGATATGCAATACATTCAAATGACATTTCTACTGGCTAGGGATGAAGAAGTAAGTGGCTGAATATATGCCTAAGTGTTTGACTTTCTAATAGATTAATACAGAGCATCAGGCTCCAGTTGAGAAGTTATAGTTCTTACTTATTCTGGAGTGGAAATGGGAGAGAATCACTATGGACTTTATTACGGGTTCGTTAAGGACTCTGAGGCAACATGATGCCATATGGGTCATTATTGATAGATTGACCAAGTCAACTCATTTCTTGCTAGTGAGAGAGAATAACTTATTGCATTAGTTACCTCGGATATATGTGATAGTTGTAATTTGCATTGTGTTTTAGGGTTTAATTTGTTAGGTAATTAGTGTTGATTTGAGTGATGATTATGTGTTTATGTGTTAATTGTGTTAGTTTATGAGTTTAATTGTTTTTATAGGTTAGTATGAATCTTTGAGCTTAAATATTCTATTTTTAAGGTACCTTAATGTGTCTGTTAGTGTTTTAGGGCAAATGGTGAAGAACAGAGAAGTTTTGAAGAGTCTCGGGTCGAAACTATGGCTTATGATCATGGCACAATAGGTCACGATCATGAAAGAAAGGGAGAAGCCAACAACACCCAGGCCACGATCGTACACTTTGGGCACGGTTGTGATAGA
Source organism: Erythroxylum suave (assembly GCA_027563595.1). Lineage (NCBI taxonomy): Eukaryota > Viridiplantae > Streptophyta > Magnoliopsida > Malpighiales > Erythroxylaceae > Erythroxylum > Erythroxylum suave. The sequence goes on along the minus strand of JAOSBN010149036.1, from coordinate 9,442 downwards.
GAGCTATGAACTAGGCCATGATCATGCACTTTGGGTCACGATCATGATAGGGAAGGGTAGGCACTAGCTATATGATCGTAGCAAGTAAGGCGACGACCCTTGCCTATTTCGGGCTGACACAAAACTTTAGTTTCGTAGGACTTTTTAGACTGTTTCAACCCTGAATCAATCCTAGGGCATCCAAAGTATAAATATAACATTAAGAGACAAATGCAATAGCCTTGGAGAGCCTTGCACTTCATCCAAATTATGAATACCCTAAGGAGTTATTGAGATAATTAAGGAAGGAGGCGAAGGAAAGAAGATGAAGCTTGACACGAAATACTTCTCGGAACAGATTGTAGCAGTCGTTACCTCCACGACTTCATTTCGACAGTATTCTCCATTTCTATTTCAATTTTATTGACATACACAATTGGGATAATCGTTAAGAATAGCTATTGTTGAATGTCAATTTATTATCTAAACTCACATTGGGATTTTAATTCTTAAGATTAATGAAGTATATTGATTTTGTTTTATTTGATTTAGTTGTGATTTAATATCCGTTCTTAATAATTTTATAACAAACTGAGAGGGTGAGTTGAGTGAATGTCATTAAATTGGGCTAATGGGCATTAAGTAGATGGATAGATAAGAATTGAATCAAATCGGAAAAATCATGTAACAAGAGATCGAGCATAGGTTCTTGGTAGGTTATTGGACAAGTTCAGAACTAATTTGGGTTTCGGGTTAATTGGAAATCGAGAGATTACAATTCTATAATTAAAATTATAGTATAAATTAGGGTTAAAGAATATGACTCGAGAGAGAGTAATCCAGTCTAAAACCGTCTAGACCCATTAATTTGATAATTGCATAATTGATTAGATTTTCATTATTTTCATATTTAAACCCCTTACTCTTAATTGGTAATTTCTAGGTTTATTTTGGAATGGATTGTGTGATTTTCTTTGTATTTCTTAAATTTAGTTCTCATAATTGATTGTTTAATATAATTATTTTCAACATTAGTTGTTTATTTAAGTTTATTGTGAAATTTACTCTAGCCTTATTTTGAGGATTAGATTACCCTCCTCTTAGGAACAATACCTTAGGTACAATCCAAATGACCAATGTAGTTGCGGAATATCAAGGTTAAAAATATAGTAAAACTTAGCACATGTAACCTGTCGATCAAGTTTTAGTGCCATTGTTCGGGAGGTGAAGTTTAGTTCTATAGTTTAAGGCATTACTCTAGTTTTAACTTTTATTTTAGTTTCTTTCGTTTTATTTTAGAATTTTACTCTTACATGAACACAAGAGTCACGAGTCATTTGAGTCATGTAGCGGAGACAACAGATTTATATATCACACGATTAGAACAAACTCTTAGGGAAGTTTGGCGAGAGGAAGAAGAAGACATAGGAAAATCATCAATTGTTGAGGAATTCCAACAAAACATGGACCAAGGAGTTAACCAAGGATGACAACAAAAGACCCTGATAGACTTTATGAGGTCAGGGTTTAACTCGTAGAACCAAGGAGTGGCTAAACTACTTATTCAAGCGACCTTATTTGAGATCAAGCTAACTTTTATTTAATATGTTTCAACAAAACGTGCAACTTTATGAACTAGCGAACGAGGATCCCAACGTGCATATCGTTAATTTCCGCAAGACCTATGATACATTTTTGTATCATCAAAAGTCAAAGGACAAGGTACGCAGTCAAGATTGGGCTGTTCCCTTTTACATTTAGAGATAGAGCAAGGACTTTGTATCATTCACTAAGCCCAGCTAACATCACAATATGGGAGTAGCTTATGCTTGTTTTTCTAGATAAGGATTTCCTAACACAAAGATTATAAAGGAAATCACCAATTTCCAACAAAGTGATAGGGAGTCAATTTATGATGTGTGGGATAGACATAAGGACCTATAAAGGAAGTGCCACACCACAACCTACTAAAGGAGTTCCTTTTACAAACCTTTTATAATGGAGTGAACCCGCTTACTAGAGATAAAATTGACGTAGTGCCTAGGGGATCCTTGATGCGAAAGATTGTTGATCAAGCAGAGAAGTTAATTGAGGAGACTGCGAGAAAGGGTTGCTTATAGACGAATGAGTGAGGTAGGCAACATACTATTTTTAAAGAGAAAAAGGAATCTTCATGACATATTAGATGACTGAGATGCAAGCAAAGAAGGAAAATTTGATGTGGCACCTCAACAACATGAAAGGATCATCATTAACCCAGGTAAAGGCTGTATAATTGAGGTGAAAGCTATGAAAATGATCTAGAAGGTGGGTTGAATAGATCTTTCAAAATTTTCGTGAAGTGTTACAAAATAGAGAATTAAAACACATAAAACAAACAAAAACAAATCGAGATATAACAAAGTAGAGAAGAAAGGAAAACACAATATTTATAGAGGTTCAGTGCTAAGACCTATGTCCTCTACTTAAGCTCCCACTTAGGATTTTGTCAAAGCTCTTTACTGCACACTTTTTACTTTAGTGTGAACTCTTCCAATCAACTTGACTTCCAACTTAAGCTACACCTTACAGATGATTCGTTTCCCGGCACAAATCCTATCTTCCAAGCGATTATTCTCTAATCACTTAACTCACAATAACAGCAATGATAGTAATGAAGTAATAAAGCTCAGTACAACTGAAGACAATCAGGATATACAATGTAAGCAATATGAGAGCAATGAGAGGATAATTTTTCACTATAGAATGTATGCTTCTTTTAGAACTTGTGTCAACATTCCTCTACAGTGAAGACCTCTATTTACAGGCTTCAAGATGTTCCTAGCTGTTGTAAAGCACTCATAGCCATTGTAGAATGCTCCTAGCTATTGTACAACGATTTGCTCCCATTTGAAATCGTTTGACAAATTCAAATTCTATTCAGTTGTAACTGATAGTCGACTAGTCGGTATGTGATAGTCGATGAGTACATCATAGTCAACTTGTCCTCCAAGTAATAGTCGACTAGCACAACGTTTTTATATGAATCTTCAGCTCTGTACTTCGAAAAGTCGACTTATAAAATGATAGTCGACTTGTCTAAATCTCCAACTAACAGATCTAATTGATGATAGTTGACTTATAACATCATAGTCAACTTGTACAGTTCTCCAACTAACAATTCTCATTTATTCTCCAATCTTTGACTGTTGAGATACATATTGAAAATCCTCATGCAAGATCTTCACATGAATTCCACGTTTTTATTTTTGATACTCATAAGTCAACTAGTGTAATTTTTCAAAATATGTGCCTTTCATCTCTGACTAGTGTTATTCTTCATCAGCAAGATAGTCAACCTGTGCTAGCATTAGTCAACTAGTGTTCCATCTTATTAACTTTATTTTAATCTAATTAACCTAAAATTATTTCTTAATCATTTCTTTAAGTTTTATTATTATCAAAACATAGAAGGATTTAATTTTTCAACCTTCATTGGTCCAACAATCTCCCCATTTTTGATAATGACAAAACATTTAGAAATTGTTTAAGAAATTGAAAACAAAGAAAAAATTGATCAAGGTTTGCATTCCTTGTCTTTTTGGTTTATTTGTCTCCCCTTTAATAAATGAATCAATGAACTCAACATAAACAATGAATCCAACAATAATATTTCAATCCACAATTTTAATCCAACAAACAAAGATAATCCAACAATTTTATAACTCCTTTTTCGCATTTTTATACCACAATTTTATTACTCCTTTTCCTCAGTTTCTCCCCCTTTTTGTCATAACCAAATAAAGGTATAGAACACACATTCATAATGAAATTGAAAAAGAAACCAAAGATTCACAAAGATTGTCAAACAAACATTGTCTTAAGCTTTCAAATCACACAGTAAAGGATAAAACAATATGAATAAGCTTTCAAGAAATGCTTGTCTAGGTCAAAAGGCAATAACCATCAAGGTGGAGAAGCATCATCATGTCTACAACTGATTTTATCAAAAATTTTCTTGATGTTTTTCTCCAAATCAGAATCCCTTATTGAAGATCTAGTCGAACATTCACTTCTTCAATTTGATCTCTAATTTTTTGAATTTCTTCTCCAGATATTTCACCTCACCTTATATTACTTGGTCTTGCACTATTTGACATTTCACTTGCTCTTTTTGACCTTTGTCATTTAGGAGCTTGTTGATCGCTTTCCAATGTTAAACTAAGCTTTTCCACATGATAAGCATACACCCAACTCTTTTCATTGGTTTTCACTAACTTCATACTCCTTATATTATAGGGAGTAAATCTCCAACTTGTTGGATATGGGTAATGCTCATAGGATCTCAAATTACACCACTGCAATGTCAAGATAGAAGTAATCAAATCTCCATAAGGCATTCCTTTATACTTAGTTGTTTTTCCTCTAAGCTCTCCTCTTAACAAGTTTGCCATCCTCTTCATAATTTGAATGATTAAATTCAGAAAATTTATTTTCCTACCTTCGTCCAAATGCCAAATAGTTTCCTTATCCAATGAGGTAATATGATTGTTGCTTGCCTTCTTAGGATAAATAACTCTATTTATGGCATAATGCAACAACCTATAATTCAATGGCAAATCCATTGCTTCATATGGAGTGGAATGTTCAATACAAATTCTCCCTAGCAATTCATCACCTTTCACTTCATCATAACCATAATTCTCTTCCGCTTCCTCATCCGTATCTCTATCCTCATGTCTCAAAATATTTGAATCAAGTAATGATGCTCTAGGCCTAACTCCTCCTTTAGGCAACTTAAACCAAAAGCTCAAATTTTCTTCACAAATAAAAATTTCTTTCCCTTGAATACTAGACTTTAAGATAACACTACCATCAACATTACTTCTAACCATAACCAAATTAGCATAGGATTCTCTTACTAGATCCTCATAAATATCATCCTTGAAACCCAAAAAATTTCTTAATCCAAGACTCTTTATTTCATCAAATAAATCCCTGAATCCACTATGGTCAAGCTCAACCTAATCAAATCTCATAGAAAGAATCAAAACTTTATATTTTAATACCTTATAGGAAAGATTTCGAGCTTCTATGGAGGTGAATTTTGGTTCAAGAACTTCATTCTCCCTTTTAACTACACCTCTTGATGAAGACCCTCTAACTCAGGTCTGGCAAGTTTTTGGTGTGGTTTCAGGTTGCTTTCCCTTCCCTCTTTCTTTCCTTGGAGCCATTTAAAAGGATTTAAGAGATTATGGAGTAAGATGCGTGGATTGGTGTAATTTAGGGTTTTAAATGTCGATGAAGAGAGTTCCAACGAAGAAAAAGATGTTTTGATGATTTGAAAGAGGGGTTTTGTGTTTTGGAAGAAGATTGAAGATAGGTAGGTGTTGATTTGGAGAAACTTGAAGAAAATAGTTAACTAGAGTGAGAGGATTTAGAGGTTAAAGGAGTTGTGTTTGAAGAGATTTGTGAAAGATTGGGTGTTTTAAATGAATGGAATGACCGATAGTTGACCGGTTTGGTGAAAGCAGTAGCCTTGAGGTGTGTGTATTAGTCGACTAAAGGGGTATTAGTTGACTTAGATAAATATAAATAGTGGAACCATCACGTATAAGTATTTTAGTCAACTGGAATGAAAATAGTCGACTATTTGAGGATGATAAAAAAAGCATTGTAATATCAGGTTAACAAGGATTAGTTGACTTAACAATATAACAGTTGACTAGGGTCCCTAAAAAAACACTTAAGCAATTTTCCTCCAGATGCATTAGTCGAGGTATAAATTAAATATACTCAACCAATACCTCAACATCAGTCGACTTAGACTCTAATTAGTCGGCTGGATATTTCTAAAGTCCAGATGAATCATTTTATAAACATAAATATAGATCATGATGATATTTTCTTCAATGGAATTGCATATTCACCTAATAATTTGACCATTTTGCTGTGGAAGTGTATGAAAATAATTTCAATCATCCAATTGAATTCAAATCACACATACCGAGTTTCAATTTAATATTCACAAACACATCTTCTTTCAATGGATTAGTAAGAATATCTGCCAATTGATCACTTGTAGAGACATGTTTTAAACAAATATCAGCTTTCAAACAATGATCACCTATGAAATGATGCCTAGTCTTAATACGTTTTGTTCTACTATGCAAAATTGGATTTTTACTCAAACAAATTACACTTGTATTATCATAATAGATTGGAATATTTTTAACAACACCATAATCAAGTAATTGATGTTTAAGCTAAAGAACTTGTACACATGCACTTCCAGCTGCTACATATTCAAACTTAGCAGTAGAAATAGCCACCCTTGTTTTTTACTAACCCATGAAATCAAAGATGAGCCTACGAAATGAGATAGACCATTAGTGCTTTTTCTATCTATCCTACAACCACCATAATCAGCATCACTATAAGCATATAGGTCAAATGACTCACAACTAGGATATCATAATCCATGATTAATTGTTTTGCTAAGATATCTAAAAATTCTTTTGCAAACACTTAAATGAGAAATCTTAGGACAAGATTGAAATCTAGCACAAAGACAAGTAGAAAACATAATATCTAGTCTAGATGCAGTTAAATATAAAAGGATCATACGTCTACAAAGCTTTCGATCAGCATCTTCTTCATGCTCAAACTTTTTGAAAACCAGATTTGCTGCCATAGGTGTTTTTGCATCTTTGCATCCTTCATGTTGAACTTCTTTAGAAGCTGTTTTGTGTACTTGGATTCGTGAATGAAGATGCCATCTTTGAATTGCTTGATTTGTAACCCAAGAAAGAACTTGAGCTCTGCCATCATGCTCATTTCAAATTCAGTTTGCATCAAATCACTAAATTCTTTGCACACAGATTCATTAGTAGCACCAAATACAATATCACCAATATATACTTAGCAAACTAACATATTATGATCAACATGCTTTATAAACAAATTATTATCAACTTTACCACGAATATAATCATTTTGAATTAGAAAAGTACTTAACCTTTCATACCATGCCCTAGGTACTTGCTTTAATCCATATAGTGCCTTCTTGAGCTTGCAGACATAATCTGGATGCTCATGATCTTCAAAACCAGGAGGTTGTTTGACATAAACTTCCTCTTGAATGTAGCCATTGAGAAACGCACTTTTAACGTCCATTTGATTATGCTTGATCTTCTTATGAGAAGCAAAAGCACATAGCAATTTAATTGCCTCCAATTGAGCCACCGATGCATACATTTCATTATAATCAAGACCTTCCTCTTGATAAAATCCTTGAGCTACTAACCTAGATTTGTTCTTGATAGCATCACCATTTTCATAAAATTTTATCCTATTTACCCACTTAACTCCAATAAAAGTTTTGTCCTTTGGTGGATACCAAATCCCATGCATTATTCCTCTTGAATTGGTTAAGCTCTTTTTGCATTGCCATCAACCAATGTTCACCGTCAAGAGCCTTTTTTACATTTTTGGGTTCCACCAATAAGATGAAGGCTAAATTGCTCATATGTTCATATGTTTTCCTCCTTGTTCTTAAACCATCATCAAAGGTGCCAATCACTTGCTCTATAGGATGATTCTTTGCTTTTTCCCATGTTGTAGTGCTAGGTACATGATCTTCTTCATCTAATTTTGATTCTTCAATATTGGATTCAATTTCTTCAACTCCATTGCCTAAATTTCCTACATCATCATCAGAACAAACCTTTCTCGGGGGTGAAATCATATCATCAAATTTAACATGAATACTTTCTTCAACACACTTAGTTCTATTATTATAAAATCTAATTGCCTTACTAATTAGTGAATAACCTAGAAACACACCTACATCAGATTTTGAATCAAATTTTCCTAAATTGTTCTTTCCATTATTATGAATAAACATTTTAAAACCAGAAGGATGAAAATATGATATATTGGGTTTCTTACATTTCCATAACTCATATAGTGTCTTGTTCTTATCTCTTCTTGTATGCACTCTATTAATGACATAGCAAGTGGTATTGATTGCCTCTACCTGAAAAGATTTAGGTAGATTATATTCATTCAACATTGTTCTACTCATTTCTTCAAGTGAACGATTCTTCCTTTCTACTACACCATTTTGTTGTGGAATTCTTGGTGATGAGAAGTTGTTCTCTACTCCATATTTGTCACAAAGTCTTTCGAATGTTCACAATCAAACTCACCTCCATGATCGGTTCTTATAGCAACTATGGTCAACTTCTTTTCATTTTGAACCAACCTACACTACTTAGCAAACTTATTAAAGGCATCACTTTTATTTGTAAGAAATCTTACCCAAGTGGATCTAGAAAATTCATCAACAATAATAAGAACATATAGTTTACCACTTAGACTAGCATGCCTAGATGGTCCAATTAAATCCATATGAACAAGTTCAAGCATTCTAGATGTGCATATTTCTTTCTTTGGTTTGAATGATTCTCTAACATGATTGCCTTTCAAGCAAGATTCACACAAATGGTCTTTAATGAATTTTATCTTAGGCAAACTTCTGACAATGTCATTTTTACAAAGTTTAGAAATTAAAGGCAATGGTGCATGTCGTAACTTTCTATGCCATAAAAATGCATTTTATTCTAATGTTACCAAACATTTTTCATTAAAAGAACTATCATCATGCAAAGCAACAATATATGTATTTCCATGTCTCAAACCAATCAAAGCAACATTTTCATCTTTCTTAACCATACAATGAGATGGTTCAAATTTCACATTAACATCCATATCACTTAATTGGGAAACACTTAGCAAATTATGTATCAATCCATCAAAAAGTAAAACATTGTCAATGGTAGGAAAAGGTTCCTTACTCACTTTAGCAACTCCAATGACTTTACCTTTATTTTTATCTCCAAATGTGACAAATCCTTGATTCTTTGGTTTGATTTCTACAAATAGGCTCTTGTATCTACTTGTATGCCTTGAACATCCACTATCAATGTACCATGTGCTTGGTGGATTTTCATTCCTTGTTGTATCTACAAAAGAAACATTCTTTCTTCTCATTAGTACCCAAGCCATTTTGGGTCCATTTTTGTTAGTCATATAAACCATATTAGGAAGTTTTGTTCCTTTTACCACCCAAATATTCTTCACATAATACATCTCCTAATACTTTTACATGCAATTTCTATATGACCATCTCTTAAACATTTAGCACATTTAGGAACTTTTCCATCTTTAGTAAATTTAGAAATTGGGGAACAATCTGTATCAAAGGGGTCATACCCTAAACCATGTTTAGATATGGAATATCTTTGTAAAGACATCTTTTCAAAATTTTCATTTCCATTAGCAAATTTTCCAACCACATATGAAAACTCTCTTTTAAGTCTATCAAGTTCACAAGCTAAGTTTTATTTTTTAGCAATGCATGTAGAGTGATCTTTCTTAATGCATTCTAAGTCATCAATTGTTTCATGCAAATCATTATTTT
>JAOSBN010148973.1:0-24332 GCA_027563595.1 Erythroxylum suave | reverse complement strand
GTTCTTAATTAGTGCAATTGGACAAAAATATTTAATAAATTATGCATATAAAATCAACATAAAATGCCCATTAACAACAGCGTAGACGTTGTTTGGAGAAGAGAAGTGTGCGTTGGTTTTAAATAATAATACGGAGGAGAGGTTTTGTTGGGAGGCTCTCTATCTACTTGGTTTGGAGGCGTTGTTTGGAGAAGAGAAGAGTGGCATGAGTGGTCTGGAAAAATAAGAAGAGAAGAGTGGTGTGAGCGGTCTGGAAAAATAAGAAGAGAAGTGTGCATGGTAGGTTTGGAGAAACACGAGAGATCTGCACCAGGAGTTGAGTAAAGACAGCAGAGGTAGTAGCGTGAGTAGAGAAGAGGAGACCTACGTGAGGGAGGGAGGGCTAGAGCAGAAACGTGAACGTAGAAATAGATTTGTGGAGCTGTGTGAGTAGTGAGAGCAGTGTGAAAAATAGAAAGAGAGCAGCATAATTTAATGTTGAAGTGAAGAGAAAAGAACAGAGAAGAGTGTGTGTGTGAACAGTGAGGTTGGAACAAAACCCCCATTTAATTAGTCACATCAATATAGAAAGAAAGTGGGCAACAACCATTGTCTTCACTAATAGCACAGCCAGCTTCCACTCACTTACCCAAGCTCCATCCACTGACGCAAGCCTCAAAAGAAGACAGCACTTAGCCAAGGCTTTTCAATCCCAGCAGCTGCGGTTTTGCTGGGATTTAATTTATATTTATTCCTTATTTATTTCAATTCTTATGGATTTACTTAATGCAATTATATACTGTCACTGTGATTTGTGTTGCATTGATGGATATGTATGAGTAAGTTTGTTTTTGGTTATGGTTAGGATTGATATTGGATTTGGACAATTTTTTTGGTATTGATTTTTGCTTGATTAAATGCATTTTTAGTCCTAATTTAGCTTGATCACCTAGATTAAGGCCTTAGATGATTGAATGCCATAACCAATAGGATTTAATTTGTCGGAAAAGTAATCAAGCGTCATACTTGAGACTAAAGTGTAGACCAATCTTAGGATCTTGTGTGAGGATACTTAGGATTAACGAACTTAGTTTTAGGCTTCTTGTATTGAATGCCTTTTATTTGGAATTATCTATGAACCAAGTGGGTGACTCGGATTTAGAAGAGAAGGGAATCCCCATGAACATTGGGTTCAACTTGCTTAAGTGAAGTAATTCCTAGATCAATCCACCGTTACAATTTTTAGTGTCCAATCCAATTGAAATCTAATACCTTAATCGATTTCTGTCATTTGATTAAATCTAGTTGTTTTAATTCATACCTTGCATTTTTCATATTTCCTTGATTTGCTTACTTTAATTTATTTTATTTTCAAATCAATAAATTCCTGATCGTCCAAGTAATTTTTCATCGTTTAATTTAATTTTCTTGTGTGTTGGAATTCCCTTAGGTACAATATTCAGTTCTTACCGTTTTATATTACTTGTCGATGGGGTGCGCTTGCCTCTAGTTGGTCTAGATATAATTTAATTTATATTGTTTTGTTTAGACCGCAACAAATTGTAAGAAGTAATAGCCTACAACATGTAGCAATTATCAGCCAATATTCTACCACTCACTAAACATTCTCTTTGTTTGGTTAACACCCTGCATTCGTCATTGGTAAATTAACTAACAATCCATCATCACAAAACTGACTAATAATTACCAAGTTAGCTTTTAAACCATCCACGTGAAGCACATTTTTGAAGTATGATAGTCCATTTACACAAAGGGTTCCTCTCCTAATGACCATAGCTTTCTTTCCATCACTAAAGTAACGTGACCATCTATACAACTTTTATAATCCATCAAGTAGCTTCTTTCATTTGTCATATGTTGTGAACATCCACTATTAAAATACCATCCATTTTGAGAAGCACCACGCATTGATTTAAGAGCTACTAGTGCTTATGGTTGGTTCTTTCTAACCTAAATCTCCTTTAGTGGCTTCCCCTACTAAAGCTTTTTCCAAGAACGTCTGAATTTTCTGGTTTGAGCATTATGGAATAACATTTTCAGTAGCTTGTAACAATTTGGCCTTATGTGGTCCTTTACACCATAAAAGTGACATGTAGGAATGAACTTTCTGCTCCTTTTGATATTTCCCCTTGCTTACTTGATCTTGCTTCATTGAAAAATCTAACTTCACCATTGTGCTCATTATTCACTTGTTTTTATCAATTTCCAACATTGTTCTAGCTTTTCCATACCACCATTCAACTTTCTTATTCCTTGTTTTGTACTGACCATCTTTAGCTTTGTTTCACTAAGTTCATCTATTATTGACAAAAATTTCCTCTCTAGATCTTAAATTACATGCTTCATGATTGAATTCTCCTTCTTTAGCTTCTCATTTTGCTTACACTTTTTCACTCATTTGGCATATATTAACTTATAAACTTTGCAAATGTCTTTCTTTTTGAATTCTGAGTTACGGTCATCGTTATGAATTTGAGTTTAGAAATGAAACATCTATATTTTCATCATCAGTTTCTTCATTGGTTGCTATTAAGGAACCAATTTGTTGTTTAAAGCAACCAATGCAGCATGATTACTCACAATTTTTTGTTTGATGCCATACTCACTTTCATATTCTTTTTCACTCCAAATGCTTGTGTAAGACTTCCATTTTCTCTTCTTAGGAGTACTAGCACATTTTGCTTACACGTGTTCGAAACCTTGGCATTCATGACATTGAATCTTCTTTGCTTTTGCTTGTTGTTTGAAGTTATTAGTGGATGGACTCCTAGCATTATGTCTAAACTCAAGTCTACGTTTCTTCACCTTCTTTAACCACTTTCTAAAATTTCTTATTAGTGTCACCACTTTATCATTTTCAACGGAGACGCCTCTTGAATCATTCATGGATTTAGCAACTTCAGCTTGCAAAGCCAACCATTTTTTCTTCTCACGCTTATCTCTAAACAAGTTCAATTTAAAGTTTGTAAGAATCAAAATTACCTTATCCAAAGATAACTCATTAATGTCATGGGCTTCTTCAATGGCTGCAATTTTCGGTATGAATTTAGAAGATAATGATCTCAGTAGTTTTTTGACAAGTTTCATATTTAAACGCTCCTTCCTAAGTTGATGTGCTTCGTTGGTAATATCACACAGCTGCTTATGAAAGTCTCCAATAGTAACATTTTTCTCCATCTTAAACTCTTCAAATCTAGTGGCCAACATCTGAACTTTCAAAGTTATCTCTAGTTTTGATCCCTCATGTATTGTTTACAGAGTGTCCCACACTTCTTTGTTGATTCACAGGCTGATATCATACCAAAATAACCTTCATCTACTGCATTGAAGATCGCGTGCATTGCTTGAGAATTACGAAGTGCTCCCTCTTCTTTAGATCTTGTCCATTCAAAAGGATCTTTAAGTATTGCTTCATTCTTTTCATCAATTGTCATTGAATGTGTTCAGCCATTCAAAATCGACACCTATGCTATGGTTCCTTGAACTTGAATAAGTACATTCATCCTTCATTTCTAAGTAGGGTGATTATAACCATCTAGTAATGGTGGCCTAGTGATTGATTCATTTTCTCTGGTAGCCATAATTGCGAAACTCCGATCTACACCAAATTGATGCACCAAGTTCTGATTAAGTGAACCAGGCTCTGATACCAATTGAAAGTCTCAAAGGATGTAGTGTTGTGTTGCTTTGAACTATTTATGTCGGTTGTTTAATACAAAGCAATTATATTAACAACTGTTAATTTTCCATAATTAAAACACAAACAAGAAAATTAAGCATGCAATGAATAAATCAACAACCAAAATTTGGTAACACAATTTGACAAAACTTATCCTATGTCTTCAAGACCCTCACCTAGCTTAATCAACTTTTACTAGTGATATAATAATTTTACCTAAGGCTTTACTGAGTCGACAACACTCACCCGTTGACACTATTCACTCATACTCATACCTTGTGAAAGTATTTTACTCTTAATAGCATGACCACCTCGTGCTAACCTCAGCAGGGGATTTTGGCAATAGTGAACATAAATAAAGATGAAAATAATAACCCAATGACTAAAACAATAAAGACGTAACTAAGGATCACTTTGAGTCAAAATACACTCCCCTATATGTACAGCCTCATAAACCTGAGACCATGCAAAGTTGTCCAATAAGAATTCTACTGTGAACCTTCCAAATAATCACTGAAGCATCTCACATACAATAGCCACAAAAATCATCAAACAAATATTTGTTTCATCACCGAAATATACCAAAAACACAGTTGCATAATTGATGAATTTATTGCACTTTTTCCCTCACAAAAATGATAATTCAGCTATCCAAAAATTCACCCACAAATAGAGAAACACAGCTATCGTGGATAACTCAAATCACCACAAAATTTATTACTAAAGATAGCTTGAATTGCCGAAATTGCAGCTGCCAATGATAGCTTGGATTATAAAAAAATACAGCTGCCAAATCACTAAAAAATCTGCACCTTATCTTTAATAAGACATAGTGATTTTATCCCAAATAAATCCTATCTTCTCTAGGATTTTATCCTTCATGTTATCTTATTTTCGATAATCCCACAAAAGTAAATTTCTTATCATAATGATATTCCAAGTATATTTACAATATTTAATTACAAATAATGTCCAAAATAATTAATAAGATATCTTAACAAAAATGACCAACAATTCTCTTGTTTAATTCAAACTTGAAGAATGAATAATTAATAAACTTCAACAATGATATAACTCCCAAAATAGAGAATCCACCAGATCATTGATACCTTAAACCTCAATATTATTGTTTTTAAACTCTATGTCAATAGAACTAGTTGCAATTGGTTAGAACATCACTTTACTTAATCGCAATATAGGAAGAACTTTGGATAAGACTACTATATTAATATGTTTATGAAATTTATTAGCATTAATATGCAACATCATTTTGTATTTATATGAATATTGAGACAATGATGTCTTAACTTATACATTTATTAATCACCTAATTATGGAAAATGTTGACTATAATATATGAAGAACTTTGAACGGGACTTTCACATTATTATGCTAATATGAAACTATTATTTTTATGTCTTAATATAAAATAAGATAAATATCAATTAAATACAAATTTTTAGATTTAACTTTTGAGATTTTTATGTAATTGATTATAACTTGATTTTTTAAATGTATTATATTATTTAAATAAATTTATACAAAACTTAATGTAGCTACTTCCCCTTTTATAATATCTCTCTAGAAACCTCTCTAAAGGATAATAATCTTACATGCGATTTCCTTGCGGCTCACCTTGCTTTCGTAGTCCTTTTTTCCTATACTCCTTGTTTCTTTTTATGATTATAATCTTAATTGGATTTAAATTTTTATATTCATGACATAATTCTTTTAAAAACTTGTGTCATTTTTTTTTAAGATGTGGTTCTTTATCTATCTCACTTGACTTTTGTGGGGGTTAAAACTTTTGGTGCTGTTTCGAAATGCATTTTACTAAAATTTCCTAAAGCAGAAACATTGGTTATTTGTTATTTTGCCATTGTGAGGATGTTATTCTAATTGTTCACACTTTTTTTCGGGTATAGATTGTATTATACTATTATATATAAATATCTATACGATAAATGGGGCATTTTGTTGTTTGTAGTATCTACTTTATTACCTAATTTTAACTTTTTATTTTTTAAATGTGTGATACTATTTCAAAAATTAATAACATGCAACTATTTACCCGTTTATTAACTTTAAAATATATAATATTTGACAAGGATATACAAGAAATATAAAAACAAATTTCAGATACATCTTTATATTATACAAATATCATTTATAATATTTGAAACGCATATACAAGAAATTAAAAAAATTCAAATATATAGTTTATAATTACGCGCAAAGCATATATATGAAATATAAAATATAGAATTTATTTTGCATTAACATCTTTGGTAAAGCCAATATATACGAAAATGGTTTTAGATTATTCCATATTAAGACTTATCTGTATTAAGAGATTACGTAAAATGACAAGGTAAACTTTTTTTGGGTAACACCAAGCATTGGATTCAATTTGTTACCAGAGATTTGAATATTTGTGAGGTAGTACCATCATAAACCTCCAACAGTCTTGAAGAGAGTTAATAAAATGATAAAACAATGTCATTTTTGTATCAACTTTTAGAATTTAGGCTAGACTCGAATGTGAAATGAAGCTTAAAATTTTTTTTAAAAATTGAATTCAACTGACCGTATTTATTAACTTTTAGTCGAACCGAGGTAAACTCAGGCCAAAATATCATCCCTAATAGGTTCATTTGTTGAATTCGACAGCCGGTGAAGTCAATGTTAAGAGATTGGAAAAATGTTAGGGGGAAATCCTGAAAGTAGACAATAGATATAAATCTAAAAGTCAACAAAAGCAGATATGATTTGTTTCCTGCTTTTTACCCTCAACAATAAACCTTAATATTTAATGATCTTGTTTCTGTGCGTCTACGCAGTCGACATCAAATCACATTATCGTTTATCCTTTTAAATAGTGTGATCAACTTTTGAGAGTCGAAAGAATGATCGTGTTGGTAGAACAAAATTGGTCATCCTTCACTTTCAACGATATGTAACGAGCAGGTCATAATTTTTTTAATCCCCTTTCCACGTAAAAGGTGAATAACACAGTTAATTAATTAATGAATATATCTGAAGGATGAGCCAGAAACAACTACGATGAAAAGTCCTTTTAGTGATGAAGATATTGATACTTCCTTAATTTTTGTTTGTAGAAGTGTATGTCAGATTGAAAATTCAGAAAAATTTTACTATTATGATATATTGTATGGTTGTAATTTAAAGTCGTTCTTGCATCATAACCATGTAACACATATCTTTGTCTTGTGGAGGCAAATTGCATATAATGATAAATTTCATCTCCAGTGGGTCAATCAGTTTGTTAGTATTATTTACGACTTATATTTGTGTACATTCATACTCTCTAGAATTTTCTCTTTAAACCAATTTATTCTCCAATTTTAGTTTTAAAACAAGAATCCCAATAACTAAAATCTTATAGCTAAATGCTATTAGAAGTTTATATTGCTTATAATGGTCTTGAGAGAATATTTTTGAATTAATGCTCAATACAAAAAGATGTTGAATGTTAGATTAATTTAATAATCATAAAGGTGTGACTCATAATACTTGGGTTCATTCTAACATAAGGTGGGATAAAGATAATGATTATTGGGTTTGTAGCGAATAAGAGTCACTAGGATTTTATTAAAATTATTAAGAACACTTTCATCTCCCTTCATTCAAGAAAACAGTTACCAAAATAAGAAAAGATATGTTCTTGCACCATTAGAAAAAAACAAAGAAAAGAGAAGGCGAGAGTGGATAAATTTTTTATGCAAGGAGTAAGAATCTATCATTGTACACATATTAAATATGGATCAAGGTTAGTTTTTTTCTCTCTCTCATATAGTATGAGTCCTAATTGAATGAGTTGAAACAATTGTGTTATAGATGATCTTGAGAGAATTCTAGCTATGAAATATTTTTTAGAATATTATATTTTCAATTTACATGTGGTATTAAAGAAGATTATGATACTTTGATTTGCATAATATTAACCTTAGCATTCATGATAGCCATTATTATTGCTCAAAGTTATAGAATGCAATAAAAAAATTATTGCTTTACCTATAATTTTACATGAATTAAACAATTAATTTCATGTGCATTATATTTTTGTTCAATTGGTTGCATTAATTGTTTACTGCAATTATTGAATATTATGGTGTTCTTAAATCAAGAATAACTATTATGGGTAATATTATGGTGTTTGGGGTTGACGTTTGCTGGAAAATCGTTATAATATAGAGCACTAAAAATTGAAGAAATTAGCATAATGGAAAATCGATAGAAATGTTGTGTGGGACCTAGAGATACTGTGTCGTTTGACTAGTTCACCGTGTGACTTCGTCTTTGCTAAATTTATCTAATCCCTTTTAGGGTTTACCTTTCTGTTGACGTCTTAGTTTGTCTTCTTAGCATAGTTCTTCTTAGCTAGCTGGGTTTTATTTAATATACTACTTGTACGTTTTTCTATACGTAAACTTCTTCTGTATAGTTCTTTTGTGTAGTACGTTATGATAACTGTTAGTTAGTTAGCTTGTTGTTAGCTAGCTAGTTAGTTTTTCTCAGTATATAAGTAGACTAGCAGACTCATTGTAGTTTTTGTAAAGAATTTTAATACAGATTTTTACTCCAAATATTTGGAGTTCATCATAGTATCAGAGCGGTTATCAAGCTAGTTTCTAGAGCTTTCTTCTTTTGTTGTTCTGGCCAACATGCAACGTAATCATGATGGTGAAAGGAATGAAACTAAACAATCTTCATCTATCAACCATGGCGATCCTCTGTATCCACAGACCTCTGATAATCCAGGTATGGTTTTGGCGTCTACACCTTTATCCGAAAATAACTATATGTTTTGGAGCCGATCTATGAAGATTGCTTTAGGTGCCAAGGTTAAGCTTGGGTTTATAAATGGGAAATATCCTCAACCTGATGAGAACTCTGAGTTTTTTGAATAATGGACCAGAGTTGATTGCATGGTACAGTCGTGGTTGCTTAACTCCATTTTGAAAGACATTGTTGAGGCTTTTCTATACACCTCATCTGCTAGAGATCTGTGGGTAGAATTTGAGGAACGTTTTGGTGAATTTAATGGACCATTATTATATCAATTGCAGAGGGAGATAGGATCGATTTCACAAGGTAATCAATTTGTTTGTCAATAGTTAACAAAATTAAAAAAGCTTTGGGATGAGTTGCAGTGCTTGTAACCTTTTCCTCAATGTACATGTGGTGCAGCCAAGCAGATGAATGACTATGCTTCTTCTAGAAAACTCATTCAATTTCTTATGGGAATAACTGATAGTTATGATCACATTCAAAATCAGATTCTTGTTATGGATCCTCTTCCTAATATTAACAAAGCATATATCAATGATTTTGCGTGTTAAAAAGCAATAAGAAGTTCGTATTGTATTTGGAGAGCCTGTGGATAATAGTGCGATGATGGATAATCATGGAAAGGTTAGGAAACATTTTCAGTCTAGTAATACGCAATCTACTGAAGGAAGGAAAGAGAGTTACGGGAATAAATCACAAGGGACTAAGAAAATTGACAAGTCTACTCTTGTTTGTTTATACTACCAATTTACTAGTCATACTAGAGAAACATACTTTAAACTACATGGAACCCTAGGCTGGTACAAAGATTTACTGGAGCCAAGATCAAAAGAAAAGAATCAATAAAAACATATGGCTCATTTGGCTGAGGCTGAGACACCTATTGATACACAATTAAGTAAGGATTTTTCCTTTACTAATGATCTGAACCAAAGGTTGCAGGAATTCATAAACCAAGAGGTTAATAAAATAATCAAAGGGAAAGGAACAGCAGAAAGTAATATGGTGAACATGGCACAATTTTTTGATTTCTCAGGTACGGCTGTGAATCATTTTAGTTTCAGCACTGTAGGTTTATTGGCACCAGGTTCTTGTATCATAGATACTAGTGCTTCAAACCACATGTGTTATGATTTTACTATTTTACTTAACCCCTAACCTGTTTCCTCTTGTACTTCAGTCCATTTACCAGATGGCTCATATAAACCTGTACATCATGTTGGCAACGTGACATTATACAACTTCATTATCCTCACTGATTGTCTTTATATACCCTCTTTTCAGTACAATTTATTATCAGTTAGCAAATTGTGTGCTACTGGAAAACTAAGGTTTCTGTTTTACTCTTCTCATTGTATATTGCAGGACCTACAGACCAAGCAGGAATTGGCTATAGGAAAGATGATTGGACAGTTGTATGTACTTAATCTTCAAAACCTTTATGCAGACAATTGTAAGCCTACTACAAACTTTCATAATTCTTTTTTACCTCCACCAGCTCCACACTCCTCTACCATAGCCTCTGCTTGTAATAACAATACTGTCGATAAATTCCTTCTTTGGCATAAACTTATAGGACATGGCTCCCCAAATGTATTTCATCATTTACATTTTCTTGATAAGTCAATACCCACTGATTTTCCACAGTGTGAAGTTTGTCCTTTTGCCAAACAAAGTCGTTTCCCTTTTCTTTCTAGCAATACTACTTCTGATGCTATATTTCAGTTAGTTCATGTAGATATATGAGGGCCATATCATCAGAAATCCTTAACAGGAGCTCAGTTTTTTCTTACCATTGTTGATGATTATAGCAAAGGGACTTGGATTTGCTTGTTAGCTCATAAGACTCAGGTAGTCACTGTTCTTCAACATTTTCTTCGAATGGTTCAAAATCAGTTCAACACTACAATTAAAACAATAAGATCAGACAATGGCTCAGAATTTGTCTCGTGCATGTCAGAATTTTTTTTCTTTTAATGGAATTTTCCATCACAAATCTTGCCCTTAAACTCCCCAAAAAAATGGGGTTATGGAAAGAAAACATAGGCATCTTTTACAAATTGCTAGAGCCTTACTCTTTCAATCAAATTTACCTAAGAAATTTTGGGAAGAGTTGATCCTCATGTCCACTTTTCTCATTAATCGACTCCCTTCTCCTATTATTCATTGGAAAACTCCTTATGAATTACTTCATGGTAGACCCCATGATTATGCATCTTTGCGAGTTTTTGGATGCTTATATTATGCCATTAACACCTTTCCTCACAAAACCAAGTTTGATACTAGAGCTTTTAAATGCGTTTTTTTTTTGGGTTATCAACCTGGACAAAAGGCTTTTAAGGTTTATTATCTTAATGCACACAGAATCCTTATTAGTAGGGATGTGCATTTTCATGAGTCCATTTTTCCCTTTAAATCATCTGATTCCTCTTCTAGTTCCTTACCCGTACCTATACCTGATGATCACAATATTACTATTAATGGACATTTTATATTAATTTTAGATACAAAATTTGCCAAAATCTTTTCCATTTAATGTTTGAATTGCACTAATTAAGAGTTATTAATTTGTTTTAATTAGGCACATATTGGATTTGGAATGTTCAAAAGAATACCCCAAGAAAAGCTCTAGAAAACATTAACGTGTTTGCATGCAAGAATAGTTGGCCAGGACGTAGAGAATAAGAAAAGAAGAAAGCAGCTTAGTACCTGGGAGAAATTAAAATACAAAGATACAAAAATAGCAGCCCAAAATAAAAGACAAAAACGACAGTGCTGCAGTTGGGCAAAACGGCAATGCAAGAGGCTATTGAAAGAGGAGCAAAACGTAAGCATCACTGAAGAAAACGATGACCAAGCTGGATGATGTGAAAAGGGAAGAAGAAAAATGCCCATGACGCTAGAGCCCAGGGAAGAAGAAAAATGCCCATGACGCTAGAGCCCATGCAACGCAGAAGTAGGGAAGAGCACAACCCACACCACATGATGCACAGCAGTGGGAAGAATAAGACGCAGAACCACAACGTGGAAAAGGCTGGGAAGAATAGGCTGGAAAATGGAGACAACAACATGGGAAATAAAGAAGAGACCAGACCAAGAAAAATCATCACATTAGCTAAAAGAGGTATGGGCAGCGTGAAAAGAACAGAGACAGCGCAAACGTTACTGGAGAAGAGAAGAGAAGTGTGCGTTGGTTTTAAATAAAAAGGAGGAGATAAAAGGGGGACAGCAGGTGGGAAGAGAGATATAACACGGAGGAGACGTTTTGTTGGGAGGCTCTCTTTTACGTGGTCTGGAGGCATTGTTTGGAGAAGAGAAGAGTTGCGTGAGTGGTGAAAATAAGAGAAGAGAGTGGCGTGATCGAGAGAGAGAAAAAACGAAAACAGAAGAAAATAGAAGAGAGTAGTGTGAGTGGTCTGGGAATAGAAGAAGAGTAACGTGAAGACGTGATAGCTAGGGAGAAAATTAGAAGACACATGTTGATGCTGGCTTGAAGATAAACGTGGAGGCTGGTGAAAAGGGGCTTGAAGACGTGAGCAGCTCGAGAGATCAACGTGGAGGCTAGTGGAAAGGCAGCAGTTCACGCAAGCTTGGAGCATTGGCTAAAGCAATTTTTTTTTATCCTAGCAACCACAATTATCTTTGGGATTTACTTTATTCTTAGTCTTTATTTATTTTAATTGTGTGGATTTAATTAATGCAACATATATTATGACCATGATTTATGTTACATTGATGAATATGTGTGAGTAAGTTTTTCTTTTCGGTTAAGGTTATGATTGATATTGGATTGGGATAATTTTTGTGGTATTGATTTTTGCTTGATTAAATGCATATTTAGTCCTAATTTAGCTTGATCACCTAGATTAAGACCTTAGATGATTGAATGCCACAACCAATGGGATTTAATTTATCGAAAAATTAATCAAGCGACATACTTGAGACTAAAGTGTAGACCAACCTTAGGATCTTGTGTGAGGATACCTAGAATTAACGAACTTAATTTTAGGCTTCTTGCATTTAACGTCTTTTATTTCTAATTATCTATGAACCAAATAGGTAACTCAGATTTAAAAGAGAAGCGAACACTCATGAACATTGGGTTCGACTTGCTTTAGTAAAGTAATTCCTAAATCAATCCACCATTACAATTTTATTTTTAGTATCTAATCCAATTGAAATCTAATACCTTAACCGATTTTTGTCATTTGATTAATTCTAGTCGTTTTAATTCATACATTGCATTTTTCATATTTCCTTGATTTTTGTACTTTAATTTATTGTATTTTCAAATCAATCAATTCTTGATCTTTTGAGTAATTTTTCATCGTTTAATTTAATTGTCTTGCGTGTTAGAATTTCCTTGGGTATGAAATCTGGTTCTTACCGTTTTATATTACTTGTCGACAGGGTGCACTTGCCTCTAGTTAGTCTAGATAGAATTTAATTTTTATTGTTTTGTTTAGACCGCAACAACAACTTCCCATTTTTTCATTAATGAAGCGACAAATTTAGGGGAGTTGTTTTTATCTCAAGTGCTGTCTTTGTTTGTGTTCATTATTATTTCTATCAGTTCAGTTAGTTTATTTTCATCATTTATTATCAAATACTGTTGAGAAAATCCTCTGCTAAGTTTAGTACAAGGCAGTCGTGTTATTGTGAGTGATTTACTTTCACAAGGTGTAAGGATGAGGAATAGTTTCAAAGGGTTGAGTGAGTTAATTTAGTAAATCCTTGTATAAAACTATTGTCCTCATGTGAAAGTGATTACAACTAGGTGAAGGCCCGTAGACGTAAACAAGGTGTGCTTTATTGAATTACCAAATCTCAAGTGTTGATTTTTTTATTTTGCGTTTGATTTTTCTGTCTTCATTTGTGCTAGAAATAACTATGGCTGAACCAAAATTTTTGCCAAATTATTCAAATTTTCAGTTGTTATGATGGAAACGATGCGATGAGATCGTTTGGATGCTTTCCCGTTCTTATTTCCCACGTCAACACTCTAAAGCAATAGACATTATAATTTTCGTTCACTTCCATTGGATTGCAAATTTTTCTAAGTTATATTAAAATAAATTATTATGTGGCTGACTTGCGTAAATATATGTCATAATTTATATGCTTATTCCGACACGATTTTAATAAATAAATTTATTTACATATTTGATATAAAATTAATACACGTCTTTTCGTCTCCTTCAATTGTTCGTTGCAACTTGCTGCTGCCACTCGCCATTGCTACCGCACGTCTATTCGTCATAGTCACCGGATTCCCCACTCGTTGCTGTCCAGAAACTACCCAAAAACACACCGTGAATTATCACTACCCTTCTTTAATTAATAATCATAGCTTATCCAAGAGAAATTGATATTAATACTTCATGTCCGAGATCTTCAAGAATTGTAGATGTTAAATTTTTATATTAATTTGTGAATATTTTGACTTTTCTTTTTCTTTTCATTTGATTTTTTTATCGGTTAAACAAGCTTTGGAGATTCGAAGCTTAAGCTTTCGAGTGGTTGGTGAAAAATTGAACGTTGATTCAATTCTTTGATGGGTGGGAGTTCTTGGTGAAAATGGACTTATGCTATGATTGTATGCACAATAGCTAAAGAATTTGGAACCTTGGAGTACTATGTGATCCCTAATTTTAAACTATAATCCTATGAAATCTTTTACCTAAAATAATACAAAGTAACCAACCTTTGAAAGAAAGAAGTTATAATTGATGGGTAGACTTCTTGGTCCTGCTTTTAACCTTAAATTTAAAAGGATATCTTAGTTGCTAATTGCTTACCCCACTAAGACGTTGTCCAATTGGCGAAAGGTTTTGAGCTGGACAATCCCCCACTTAATGTTAATGCCTTTATCTTTGGCGCAACTTTCCAATTTCCACTTGTAATTTATTAATTTATAACCCTCGTTCTCCTTTTCATTTGGAAATGGCAGCGAATATTAACTAGAAACCTAAAAAGTAATTTGAATCTACAATTATTTATTACCACACAATTTTATGAAATGAATCTTAGTATTTTTTACAAGTTCTAAAATTTATTAAAATGAAGTTTAAAATTCATAAAGAAGTGATTTTTGGATGTCAATTACAATCTTTCATCTGAGTAAAAGTTGATCTGGGATTGAGACAGTAATTAAACCAGTAGCAGGCGGTTAAATTTAGATTGAGAAAAGCTGTTCTAAGCATTTTAATGTCAAAGTTGGGATAACGCACACCACGGAAGGGTTAGGTTAGATGGATGAAGTTTTGGTAGTTTTTTCTTAGAGGATTGATTTAGTTATGAACGAATTAAGATGAACAGAATTTTCCGAAACCCTAAGCTAATGGATCGGATACGCAAGGTTAATCTCTACGACATCTCTTGAAAACTTGTTCTAAGCAGTCCCGATGATCAAAATCAATCAAGAGAAATGAACCAAATAACACGCCACAATTGAACAATTGATAAGTGAAATTAGGTTCTTGCTGAAATGAAAACAAGAGGATAATTCCTCACCAAAGCCAATGGCTGCAATAATAGTAATACCAAAATCTTTTTATTTCTAACCCTAATGAGCCTATTTATACCTAGGTCAATTAATAACAGTTACCTTGGTCAATTAATAAAAGGTTGGGTTAAAATATATAGAAACCTGAAATAAAACAAAGGTCCAAAAATAATAAAAATAAGAAAGAGTTGCTCTTAGGCTTAAGGGAATCAAATAACCCAAGTCTCATTTAATTAACACATGGCCGACTTCTACACTCCTTGGACTTATGTGATGGAACATTAAAATTAACCCACGTCTTCAGATCTTCAAATTCCTAGTGTACCCAATCCAAGGATTTGGGTTAAGTGAATTAATTTGAGCTGTAACCCACTAAACTCTCCTCTAATAGGCTTGAAACTCTCCATCCTCTCCAAATAAAAGCTCACATGCGTATAAAGAACCTCCTTAAGTCTCTTAGCCCTAACTTTGATCATGGGCCTTTTTAGCATATCAAGCTCGCTTCCTGAGCTACTAACATCCATGCTTGGTCTATTTGGTGTCACCCTAGTCCTGCTCACATCACTATAAATAGAGGCTTACTTAGTACCAGATCTTCCCATTATCCTATAATCACTTCGAGTTTGAAGGTAAAAGTCTTCCAACTGTCCTTCACGTTTCTTAAATCGATCGCATAAGCATTTTTATTGAATCTTATATGTAGATTTCTTCATAATTAATACACTTGAAAAAGTGTTGGGAGACAGCTTTGTGCATGCACATGCGTTTTAGTTGCTTACTGCTGTGATCATTATATCGTCTTCCTCGTTCACAATAATTTTTATCTTGCGTTCTTTTCAGGATAGACAAGCTACTAGGTGGCAATCGATTTGTCCAGACCAGAAACTTGGGTTAGCATAAGATACTTATGGCAAGCAAAACCACAAAGGCATATTTTGTTCTATTAATGATCATCTTCATGATGCTTGGGACCATGTCAGAGCCAGAGGACAAACGAAGTGGAAGGAAGAAGCTTGACAGTCTCCACCTTTTAGGAGAACTAGGCTATACTAAGTCCAGATTAGCTTATTTTCGCCGTCTTGAAGTTTACCATCCCACCCAGAGAGCACCTTCAGGACCAGGTAATCATCATGACGAACCAGGCCGTGGAAAGAATCCCCATAATTAACTTGATAATTCTCAGTCACCCATGTTCAAGTGTCCTTGTTATTAGCTTACTATACCCCATTAATACTGTGTTGCTGTTATTGTGATTAATAATAAAATGGGGGACTTTATATATATATCTATTTTCTTCTTGTCCTTACTCTTTTCCTTACAACTTTAATCTTTTGAATTTGCAAAATTAGTCCATTTGTCTATCATGCCAATGAAATTTTGGAAATATTATGTAAGAAACTAAAGAAGCATGCTGAATTAGCAATTACTCTCTAGCTACAAAATCGGGTTCATAAGGTTTTCTTTGTGTTCATAAGGGTTATTCCATTGAGTAGAAATGACTATAAGGACTGAAAATAAAGACCAAAGTATCACAAATGAAAACAATCAACAATTTTAAGAAAACTACAAATTGAATAGTTTAATAAAAAAGTTTAGGAGGCAATATCATGTGATATATATATAGGATTATATAACATCTTATCAGCCTTTTAACAAAATCATGAATACTTTAAGTAATTAATATTCAATCAAATTGAGCAAGTTTCTATTAAATTTTTATGCTTGTACGTCTAGTAAGAAAATAGCAACAGAATTTATCAAAAAATTGAAAGTGCGTCCATAATCAAATTAAAAAGCAAAATAAGCTCTTAGTTTTTTATAAAAATGAAAATTTATAATTTATCATCTTAATGTTTTAAGTTGAAATAAAATTTGAGAAAGAGATCTCTTGATAAAAATAATCACAAATATGAACTTTCATTTTCATTTAAATAATTTTAAAATTGAAGTTTAAAATATCTTGAATTTTAACTTTTTTCAAAAATCATGTCTTGAACTTTCTAACAAAAACTAACAAAAAATTTGACGTCGCAAAATGATGACATATATATAATAGATTTTTTTGTTGAAGTGTAATTTAAGTTAATCGAGTGCACAAGCTTCGGACCGGAGTTCGGGTTCAGGGTTAAGATCTATGTAGCTGCTATCTCTGAATCCATCTTTGAGAGAATTAATAATACATTCGGTTCTCCCTCATCCAACAAAATAAAATTCAGTTATTACATATGTTAAATATAATATATAATGAGTTAATGAATGTCATGTTACTTTTAGATGAATTTATCACAAATTTCAGATAAATTAGTCACCGAAATATGATTGATTTTGCCAGACCAAATTGAGAAATGAATTGAAGTCATACAGTCATATTGCAGTAAATTTCAAGCATGTTTGATTCAATTTTGTTTGTTGTAGCTTAAATCTTCTATGAACACACTGCAGAAGAAATTGAAAACATGAACTTGTTAGTTAAAGCTTCACGAAACCTGTCTAGTTCTTGTATCTCCAAAGAAAATTATTGAAATCTCTGAAACAATAACCCTACATAGCAAGAACAATTACACCAAAGTAATATTTGGAGATAATCAACATCACATATATAGGAAAATGAGAGTTCTTGATGGTTTTGTAGGACCACAAACTGTACAATCTAACCCCCTAAGGTTCAGAGTCTCTCCCACGTGTCACAACGAAAGAGCAATTAAAATAACGCTCCCTAGAAGTATATCACTTCCAGTCATCATCGCCAATGAATACTTTTTCCACCACGACGATACACATTTATGCATGGCTATAAAGTCATGGAGAAGAGCATTTCAGCTAGTATTCTCAAAAGGAAAACAACTTAAGACATAGAGCTCGGCTGTTAAAATCCAATATATATATGAAGATGCATGTATCTTCCAATTTCTCAACCACCAAGCGTAAAGGGTGAACAAAGATCTACCACCCGTCACTACTTTCTGGTTCTTTCTTCTGTCAACTCCTCACAGATTCTTGTTGTAAAAAATCGACTGGATTAGACCATTTTTGCAGCTAAATTGCACTAAAGGAATAGTAATGAACACACGGATTTTACGTGAAAAAACTCTCAAATTAGGGTAAAAACCACGTGCAAGGATAGAAGAATTTTACTACTGAGAAAATTGGAGAATTACAAGGAGAAAATTACACTCACAAAAATACACACAATATTTTTAGTCTCTCTCTCTTGTTTATCTCTCTCACCTCATGTCTCTCTGTTTTTTTTTTGGCACTCATCCTCTCCTTTCATCTCTTGCCTATTTATAGGCAGGAGAAGTGTGGGACCGCTGGCCAAATGGCCAGCCATTTTTGTTTCATCATGTCAACTTTGATAGGCACCGATTGACAATTCTCCCACTTGAAGATTTGACTGAGAATCAATCACATCTTCACACAATTCTTCCTACCTTGCCACTTCATATTGCTTACATCTTTGTCAGGCCATATGAGGATTGACACCATATAAACTTGTCAGTGTTGATTGCTTTTTTCATAAAATCTGTCAGGTTATCCAAAGTACGAATTTTCTGAATATCTACGGTTTCTTCTTCCACTTTCTCACGAACGAAGTGATACTGAACTCGAATGTGTTTTGTCTTTGACTCAAAAGATGGATTCCTTGTAAGATGCAAGGCACTTTGGTTATCACAAAATAGGGTAATATTCTCTTGTTTATACCCAAGTTCTTCCAACAACATCTTCAACCACATTGCTTCTTTACTGGCTTGTGTAGCTGCTATATATTCTGCTTCTGTTGTTGACGTACCCACAACTGATTGCAGTTTTGAAACCCAGCTCACAGCTCCTCTAGCTAGTGTAAACACGTATCCTGTAGTAGATTTAATTTTATCAAGATCACCTGCATAATTAGCATCAACATATCCTCTGAGAATAAAATTTGATCCTCCATAACATAATGCAACATTTGAGGTTCCCTTGATATATCTGAGAATCCTCTTAACTGTATTCCAATGCTCTCGACCAAGATTCGCCATGTATCGACTAACCACTCCCACTGCATGTGCAATGTTTGGTCTTGTATAAATCATAGCGAACATTAAGCTTCCCACTGCTAATGCATACAGTACTCGAGACATCTCCATCATCTCTTCTTCATTGCTAAGTCTCATACTTAAGGATAACTTGAAATTAACAGGAACAGGGGTATTAATTGACTTACAATCTTGCATTTGCATCCCTAGAATCTTGTTTGCTGGTCTCAAGTCCTTCATTTCAAATTTGCTAGCCAACTGTGCCTTCAATTCTTTAATATGATCATTGTTGGAGCTTGCTACCAACATGTTGTCTAGATACAATAACAAGACTATAAAATCATCCTTCTTAAACCTCTTGAAATATGCACAAGGGTTTGCATTCAGTCTGCTGTATCCAAGACTCATGATGAAGGAATCAAATCTCTTATACCAACACCTCGGTGCTTGCTTTAAACCATACAGAGATTTGTTCAACCTGTAATCCAAGTTCTCTTTCCCTTTTTCTTCAAACCCTTCTGGCTAGAGCATATAAATTTCTTCTTTAAGATCTCTATGAAGAAATGTAGTTCTCACATTTAACTGCTCAAGATGCAAGTCAAATGTAGCACACATTACCATAACTACTCGAATTGTAGTGAATCGAACCACAGGAGAAAATATTTTGTTAAAATCAATACCTTCTTTCTAAGCATATCCTTTAACTTCAGCCTAGCATGATGCCGCTCTACTTGATTGTCACCACTCTGCTTGATCTTGTAAACCCATTTATTTCCAATAGGCTTTCTTCCTTGTGGTAGTGATACCAGCTCCTATATCTTATTCTTATGCAGAGCTTCAATTTCTTCCTGCATTCTTTCCATCCACTAAGATGCATCCGAACTATTCATTGCTTTTTAAAGAGTTAATGGCTCTCTGTCCTCAGTTAAAAGATAGTATGCGATATTACTTTCCATAATATAATTGATACGAGTATTCTAGGTATAGAAAATTATATCCAAAACGTATAAAGAATACTTAAAATTACTGCAGTGACGTAAGAGTTCGTCGTGCAATTGCAGTACTTTAGGGTCGATCCCACAGAGAGGTTTAGCTTAATTAAAGTGGTAATTATGACACGACTCCTCAATTAAAATTCAAATTGCAAAATCACTAATAACTTAATTAATTTTCCAGATACCCAAATCATAAATCACACACCAAATATCAATCAGAGAGATGATACTCCTAAGATTCGACTAGGTTGATTTCCGTTCCTTCAATTTATACTGGTTAGCTGAAATATGCAATTCACAGGATTGATGCTAGTTTTACGCTCTAACCCCTATTTCTAGGCTAATTAAAATGTTTTGATTAAACCCCTATTTCTAGGTGGAATTGTAGCCAATACTCGTGATAATTAAACCCCAATGGATGCGCCGTAGATTTAAATACCACCTCTACATATATACGACATATTAAATCCACCTTTTCACCCCACTTATTTCTAAATCAAGGGTTACTATAGCTCTACCAACGTAGATCAAAATTACACAATGCTATAGAGGCAATCATGTAACTCTAAGTACGTATAATTCAAGTGCGCAACTTAAATCACATGAAAATATTTAAAACATGTATATAAATATGATCTTGCATAAATTATGGCCAAACCAATTCAAAAATTCAGAATTTCAATCAACCATCATCTAACTTAGAAGTATACAGAGAGTTTAGCTGCTCATAATTGAAATAAACATCTTAATACAATTAAATAATAGGAAAAGATAGCTCCCCATAAAAGTTGTAGTGATCTCCGAGACTTAAGAAGTCCCCATGCATGAAAGCTCCAATCGCTGAAACCTCCAAAGTTTGTCACACTCATCTCTTTTCTGCTATGCCGCCCTCTTATGTCCCTCACTGTTCATGATGTGATGAATTAATAAGGATGTCCACATTACTATCAAAAAACCTTGTAGCCCTTTCTCTGCTTCTGTATGGTGACGTTTTTCTTGGCCAGCTTGTCTATGTGTTGTCATTTTGTTCCTTCTTGCTGTGATGCTGTAAGTCGTTTTTTTGGTTGTATGAAACGCACGCTGATTACGTGAAATGCCTAAGGTCTACTGCTATGTTGTCATTTCTTGTCCAGCTGTTATATCTCTGCACTGTAGTTTTCTGCTTGTTGCTGCTGTCGTTTTGAGTCCTTGCTCCTCCTTGCTGTGATGCCGTTTCATGCTTCATCTTTTCCCAGCTGCCACCTTCATTCGTATTTTAATTTTCTTCTTCTTGCTCCATGAAGTCAAGGAAAAATTAATCTTTGAAAAACAGATCAAATGTAGTGCTTTCGACTCACTTTAATTTATTTACTTCCAAATTGTACTTAAAATCATTAACCCACATAAATATTTTGTCTATAATTAATAATTTTAATAAATGAGTTATAAATCATGCGAAATCAATGTAAAATCATGGCTGAAATATGGTTATATTTGACTCGTATCAAATACCCCCAAACTTAAACCATTGTTCGTCCTCAAACAATTTAAACATTTAAGCACAAAAGATCGGATTTTACACGTCTTAAGACGACTCATTAAGAAAATTCCCTTAATCTTATGTCACACATATAAGCAATCATAGCTTAAAGAATTCCTAAGCAACAATCTATCGTGCAAATGGTGCAAACTCTTTCAAATATCGATACACACTAGCCACCCCTAAAATCAATGTTTCCAATACGACTCATTTATAAAAATGCTAACTCACATAATCACAAACCATCGTCATTGAATCACTGAAGCATGACTACATTTGGCTACCCTCACAAATATGGTTCACTCACGCTCATAGTGTATATGGGTAAAATTCGCTCAAATTAACGTCAATCAAAATCTGCTACTTCATAGGCTTGCAAGGAATCATCTCATAGAAAATACGACATTCATGCACACATCAAAAGGTCTTATTTAGGTTGTAATGGGGCTAAGGTCACAGGTGGGATAATTTTGGATACAGTAGCTAAAATGCCACCAAAAATCCATAATATCAATGCATCATGAAAACCAAAACTCATAAAATATTCTCCATACATATCAAAACCCATACAAATCACTCAAATGTACCCATAATCCCCCCAAACTTGAGATTTTGCAACATATCAAAACAGAAGTGGAGCACAATGCCTTTTACCGTTTATTTAATCAAACGTTTTTTTTTACAAAACCATGGCATTTTTCACGAATTAGAACAAAAGCTCCTAATTACCTTTCTTCATTCTCAAGTAAACCCCCAACCTCACCATACACCGCCATATACACCAAACTCCCTCAATCCCAAGCATAATGCATTGAAAATTATAGATTCCATAGTAAGGGTCAAGAAAAGCTAAACGAAATATTGGCTAAATATACGTGGGTTAATTTTAAAAAATAAGACTAGAAAGGCTCAGAGGGGCTCACTGGGGGATAAAACGAGTTAAGGATATTTTAGAAGGCTAAAAACTAGTGATTTTCCTAGGTGCCCTTATCATTCTTTGTGCATAAAAAATTGTATAAACATAAATGTTGGTCCTGGTCCTCGTACGTAATTTATGGCAACGATGTGTCACCATTTGGAAATTTATTTGCAATAATAATAATAATTAGAAACATTTCAATAAAATAAATTATAACCTTAAATTTAATTAAAAATCTAGACACGGAAGATTTGTGGTGGGATCATAAAAAAAATTCAGACATATAATTTAATTATTTAAAAAAATGATTAATTAAAAACAATTAAGTATTACTAAAATAAGTAATGGATAATTTCCAATAAAGAAATTTAGTAATATTTCTATTAACTAAATAAGACTAATAGGAAAAATAAAATAACACTCCTACTTCTAAGCAGCACAATTTTCAATACAGTAACCCAAAAATTACAAACGATATATCAATAGAAAGTTGAGATCAAGACCTACAACTTTTATGAAGATAACTTTGTCTAATTTTGCATGTATCGCTACAATTTAATCAATTAAGTGAAGGTTACCATTTAATCTAAATTAAACACCAATTATGCATAATTGCACCCAAACACAGCTACCTTATATAGGTCATAACTTCTACATCCGACGTCCAAAAATTTTGATCTTTATGGCGATAGAAAGCTAAAAGAAAAATCTACAACTTTCATGTAGACCACTTTGCCTAATTCTACCTAGATCAGTTTCCTCAAAATTGCAGATCACAACTTTACTATATTTCCTATTTTCACTCATCTATTCCCAAACCATTCTCATACCAATTTCAAAAGACTTGGACCAATATGGATTTTCTTACATACCGTACTCCTTTACTACACAATTTACCACAAACAAACCATCCCAAATATTCCCCAACATTCACACACAACCAATTTAACATAAGATGAAAATTTTGCAACTTCTACTGTCATCTCTCAAACACATCCAGTATTTTCATTACTCAATCAATGCAGCGTTTATACATATCTTCAATTTTAAAAGACAAAATAGTAGCATGATCAAAATACAATTATGTATACATGATTGGGAATCACCTAAAGTATTCAATCTAGCCTAGTTACAACGAATGAACTTCTGGAAGATTTGCCCAAAGTTTTTGCAAGGTTCACTGATCTGCTCTTACATCACCTGAGGAGTGAAAATGGATGGGGTGAGTTGGGAGGCTCAGTGGTTAATATATTTATAGTCAATTCTAATGAACCACACTCTACTTAATAATCATTCATAACACAACACATCATCACAAAACAAAATGGGCTGAAAATTATTATCAATCATAACATTCAATAAACACTATATCTTAACATGTTCAAATATGCAATGCACACAACAATGGCTCGAGAGTTCCGTGGAATGAAACGGCAAAACCGAAGTTCACACCATGAGACGAAACGAGTCCAATTTCTTAGGATCTGGCCACAAGCGGGTAGCCGGGAGAAGGCTATGGTCAACGTGCATGTGACTAATGAAATGGATTTCTCTCTCGCCCACATAACAGATTCATATGCATATACATATATTCAATGACTTAATCATAGTTCATGCTCCTTAATTTTCTATTTCTCATTAACACAAATCAGACAAATCTTTCGAGCATGACAAAGTTATCAAATCATAACACATTTCTTTCCCACATCCACAATGATTCAAAACATACATATTTAACATACATGCACTCAATTATTTCAACTAATCATCATTAAACCATAACATATTACTCACAATCACCATGAATAAGACAATACACTCATCATACATGCACATACTCAAAGTAGTTCATCATCACAAACTATAAATATATTACCCACCTATTTA
>JAOSBN010148955.1:0-24339 GCA_027563595.1 Erythroxylum suave | reverse complement strand
CATTCCTCTAGATTAGGAGAGGAATGGAGTATTACCCAAAAGTGGGTAATCAAAATAATAACCCTATAATCATATCCATTTACTAAACTCAATCTTTCATTCCATACTCATACCTCTTTTTTCATACCTCCCACACAAGCACCCCCTAAATACCAATCAATATCAGGCAAAAATTGCCGTTAATGATAACCAGTACTTATTATCGAATTTCATACCCCCCTTTTTTTTAGTACGAGACTCATAATATTCGAATAGGCTTGTTAATATTGTACATTGTAAGAGATAGTTTACACCGACTTATACCATGGGTAGAGCATTTGCATGGTCTTATAAATATAAAAAGAGTTGAAACTGCTACAAATGGTAGGTGGAAAACAGTGAAGAAAATAGTATTTTTCCTCCCATATTTCGTATATACAGGACTCTATTTATACTACTTTCTATTCTTCTTTATTTGCTGTATCTCCTAGAATCATGGACACAATCACCTGACAATATTACAATGCTAGCTGTACAGGAATGAAAAGGACATGTAACCATACGATACACAAGACATCTAAGAGGAGAGAAATAAAACACGTGAAAAATAAAACAAAAGGCCTAGGGTAAAAAATTCCTAAATCCTAGGTTCCTTTGAGGTACTTTAAAACTCATTTAGCAGCTCCCAATTTGGTAGTCTAGGGTTGCTAATAAATTGACTAAGTTGCTACGTTATATACGTAATATCAGGCCTAGTGAAGCCTAAGTATTGTAGTCTTCCCACTAATCTCCTGTATGTTTTTGGTTTCTCCAGTAACTCACCTTCTTCAATTGTTAATTTGTTTCCAGGAACCATAGGTGTAGTACAAAGTGTGCAATTCAACAAGTTTGTCTCCTATAGAATGTCTCTGATGTACTTGCTTTGTGTAAGTATCATTCCTTCTTCTGCCCTTGCTATTTCACTTCCTAGATATTTTTTTGCACATCCCAGGCCCTCAATAGTGAATTCTGCATTTAGTGCCTTCTTGACTGTTTCTATCTGCTCTTCATTTGCACCTGTTATCAAAATGTCATCTACATAGACAATTATTGCCATAAAATCATCTCCCATGCCCTTAGTGAATAGACAATGATCTGCCTCTGATTTTGTGAACCCTAAGGAATAAAGCTTTGTAGATAGTTCCTTATTCCATTGCCTACTGGCTTGCTTTAAACCATAGATAGACTTAATTAACCTGCATACCTGCCCTTCCTTAGCTTTAGTATAATCTTGTGGGGGTAGCATATATAATTCTTCTTCTAAACATCTGTGAAGAAAAGCATCATTGACGTCACATTGAAGAATTCCAAGAACATTCAAATAGTCATAACCTTTGCTGCTAGAGAGAAGACCTCTGGGTAGTTAGTACCTTCCCTTTGGCTAAAACCCTTAGCCACAAGTCTGGATTTTAGTTTGTCTACTGTTCCATATGCATTATACTTCACTTTGTATACCCATTTCGAAGCTACAACTTTCTTCCCCTTAGGTAATTCTATAAGTTTCCAAGCTCCATTTTTCTCTCAGGCACATAGCTGCACATCCATGGACTCAACCCACCTTTCATCTCTACTAGCAGTGTCATAGGATGAAGGTTCAAAAAGTTCAGAGACATTACCTATGAAGTTGCTGTAGTTACTGCTATGTTTGATATTTAGCACCTTTAACCTTTCTTTAGCTATTCCTGTAGGACAATAGACTTGCAATATTATATTACCATGTTTGAGGAAGTGAATGGATTGATGTGCTATAGTTTGATGGACAAAATCTTGCAGATATTTAGGTGTTTTATGGGTTCGATTGCTTTTCCTTTGTGTGGGAACAATAGTAAATGTGTTTTGGTTTGGTGGGTTGTCAGATAGGAGGTATTCGGATGACTGGAAAGTTTGTTGCTCATATGGTGTGTGTCTTGGACTCTTATCTTATTGTTCAGTTGTATTTGTGTGGGATAGTCTGTACTTGCATCAGTTAAGCTACTTTTGAACAAAGGGTCTAGGTTTTGTGTTTTACTGGTAACACTTTCTGCTAAAGGAAAGACATCCTCATAAACAGTAACATCCCTTGATACAAATACTACTTTTGTATGTAAATCTATGACTTTATAGCCCTTGTAATATGGCATGTATCCAAGAAAATTACACCTTTTTGACCTAGGATCCAACTTTGTTCTATTTGGTGATTTATCTAAGGCAAAACTTTGAGGTGTTCATAATTTGGTTTCCTTTTATGCAGCTTCTCAAAGGTGGTCATCCAGTGCAGGACTTTGGTTGGGATTTTGTTTATCAGGTATGTAGCAGTTAAAAGTGCCTCTCCTTAATAACCCTTAGGTAATTTGGATTTAAAAAGTAGGGCCCTAGTAATCTGTAGTAAGTGTTTGCGCTTAACTTCCACTACCCCATTCTATTGAGGTGTGTAGGGACTGCTCATTTGGTGTTGAATTCCCATTTTCGTGAAAAATTTGTTGCATTCGTGATTAATGAACTCCCTTCCATTATCAGTTTGTAATTTCAATATCCTAGTGTTAAATTGTCTCTTAATGGTTTTATTAAACTGCACAATGATTTGTAGTGTTTGGTGTTTGTGTCTTAGTATAAAAGTCCAGGTTGCTCTTGTGTAATCATCCGCAATGGTAAGGAAGTAATGTGAACCACCCATTGTGGCAGTACTGTAGGGTCCCCATAAGTCTACGTGTATGATCTCAAATGGCCTTAGTGTATGTATCTCATGCTTAGGGAAAGGTTTTCTATGCTATTTAGCCAATGGACACATTTGACACTCATGTTTGATAGGAACAGAAACATTTATTTCATTGATGTGTTGCAATTTTTCTTTGGATACATGCCCTAGTCTAGAATGCCACACATCAAAATTCACTGCAACATTAAAGACCACATTCTTAGTCTTGTAGAATTCTAAAGAGGGACCTTTTAGGCTGTTTGGGGTTAGGAGAGTCTCTGGATCTATCTTATACAACCAACTCATTGCCTTGATAATAGCCATAATATCATTAGTCCGAAGGTCCTACAAAAATAACTTGTTAGAGATCAACACCACAACAATTTCATTCTGAGTAGTGAGTTTGTTGATAAACAACAAATTCTTAAAGAAATTAGGTATATGCAAGACTTCCTTAAGAGAAAATATGTCCCCCATATGTGTCTCACCAACGTGAGCAACTTTTTGCTTAGTTCCATTAGGTAAAGTAATAGGATCGTATGCATTATTAACAACATATTTAGTGCAAAGACTAAGATCTGCTGTCATGTGTGTAGATGCACCAGAGTCAATTAGCCAAGAGTTAGTATTATTGAATGTTGTGTTCACAAGATGCGTAGTATTACCTACGTAATTTTGAAACCCTGAATATTTTACCTCCCCAGTAGTTTTGCCTTTGATAGCCTTACTTATCTCTTGTTAAATGAAATTTGCAAGATTGGAGGGTATCTGTCCATTCAGTGAGCTTTCTTCATTCTACTCTTGTATGGTATCTACTGGACTGTTAGCTAATTGTGCCATATTTGCCTTCCTTTTCTCCCTTTGTGTAGTGAGTTCCTTGTAGTAGTCGAGAATCCCATGAATTTTAAAGCAGGTCTCCAAGGTATGCCCATTTTTCTTGCACTTTTTGCAGTACTTATCCTCCTTTTTGAGATAAGGACATTTGCTTGAACTGTTATTACTTCTTCCGCTTTTCTTCATACTATTTGACTGCTTAGCTAGCATTGCCATGTTAGGAGTGCTTTCCATGGAAGAATTCACTACTCTTTATCTTTCAACAGTTTGTAGCATAGAAAAAGCCTTATTCACTGTACATAATGGCTCCATTAACACAATCTAGTTAACAACATGCTCAAACTCATAATTTAGACCAATAAAAAATTGCACAAGTCTATGAGCATTTTCCTTAGTCATAATAGCCCTATAAGTTTTATAAGTGCACACAGGGATAGGACTTAAAGTAGACAAATCATCCCATAACTTTTTAAGCCTAGTATAATAAGTAGAAATTGTCAAGGTGCCTTGTTTAAGAGAGCTTATTTCCCTTTCTATTTGATACAATAATGGCCCATTAGCTTCACCGAATCTCTCTTGCAATTCTACCCAAAGTTCTCTAGCTGTAGGAAAGGATAGAAAAGCATCACCTAGTTCTTTGATCATGGCATTGAGAATCCATAAGTTTACCATGTTGTCTGCTCTCTTCCATTTTGCTAACAAAATTGGATCTTCTGTGGGCATGATATAGGTTTCATCTATGAAGGATGGCTTGTCTTTAGCACACAAAGATATGGTTATGGACTTATTCCATATGATGTGATTGTTGTCGTTAAATGGTGTGGTGACTAGCACAACTCCAGGATTTTCTGTGTTGGTGATAGAGTAGGGTTCATATTCATTTGTTGTGGGAAAAGTTGTGGCACTAAAACCACTGCTGTCGACTATGTTTGACATTGTAGACTAGGGTAGCGCGATCAGATTTGTAGCTCTAATACCATGCTAGAAATGGTAGGTGGAAAACAGTAAAGAAGATAGTATTTTTCTTCCCATATTTCATATGTACAAGACTCTATTTTTCTTCCCATATTTCATATGTACAAGACTCTATTTATACTACTTTCTATTCTTCTCTATTTGCTATATCACCTGACAATATTACATTGCTAACTGTATAGGAATGAAAAGGACATGTAACCATAAGATACACAAGACGTCTAAGAGGAGAGATATAAAACA
Source organism: Erythroxylum suave (assembly GCA_027563595.1). Classification (NCBI taxonomy): domain Eukaryota; kingdom Viridiplantae; phylum Streptophyta; class Magnoliopsida; order Malpighiales; family Erythroxylaceae; genus Erythroxylum; species Erythroxylum suave. The sequence goes on along the minus strand of JAOSBN010148955.1, from coordinate 19,595 downwards.
TGTGAAAAATAAAACAAAAGGCCTAAGCTAATGTTTGTAAAATTAGCCCAATCTCCTAATGTGTTTTTAGGCATTTTACTAGAAACTTAAAATTTTTAAGTGATTGTTTTATTGGTTTAACAAATCTATTCCCAGTATCATTTCCTGGGATCTAAAAATTTTTATAATATTTTGCAGCCATTTTTTATAGTATTTTGCAGCCCATGTTTGAACTAATTATAACAATAATAACAACATTTGGTAAAAATAAAAATATCATTTCCTTGGATCTAAAATTTTTTATAGTATTTTGCAGCCCATGTTTTGAACTAATTACAACAATAACAACAACATTTGGTAAAAATTTTACCGACATACAAAATTTAAGAAAGTTTAATAATACACAACTTTTCTTCTTCTAATTAAGTCCCATAGGTTTGATTTGATCCTATAGAATCAAACTCATTTTCTCATTAAGCGAAGGGTATAAAAAATCAGATTAATTTTTCGAACAAAAAAAAGTACTATGTAAAATCTTCGATTTTTTCCTCTTTTGCTATCCTTATTCTATAGGATGAATAGATATTATTACATTCCAATTCCTTCTCGACACCTCCCAAGGAAAATCTTGAATTGGATAGCAAATTGATGGGTTAGTGTGAGCTTATCCATGCAGTTATGCAATCTTCGAAAAGGAATCTATTTTTTGAAAGATCCTGGCTTTCGCGCTTGGGTGGGTCTCCGATATCCTTTCGATGACCTATGTTGTGTTGAAGGGATATCGATCTGATCCGATCGATTGCGTAAAGCACACGGTATGAACAGAACTGGGGAAAATATACAGAAAAGACAGTTCTTTTCTATTTATTATATATTTTCTATTCTATTAGTATTAGTTAGTGATCTTGGCTCAGTGAGTCATTTCTTCCGCAATGAACTGTTGGCACCAGTCCTACATTTTGTCTCTATGGACCGAGGAGAAAGGGGCTCAGCGAGAAGATGATTGTACCATGAGAGAAGCAAGGAGGTCAACCTCTTTCAAATATACAACATGGATTTTGGCAATGCAATGTAATTGGACTCTCATGTCAATTCGAATGAATCATCCTTTCCACAAAGGTCAATCTTTGCCTATTATCTTCTATCATTATATATATATATATATATATATAGAATAATAGATAAAAATAAAAACTAGTAGAAAGAAAAATACAAGGATAAAATATATAGAATTTATAGAATTTAAAATAGAAAACAGAAAATAGAATACTCAAATCTAATATTAAAATCTATAGAATAGAAAAATATATATAGATATTATATATAGAATATATATAATATTAATAATTAAAATTTTATAATATATTAATAATATGACAGGAATAATAGGAAAATCCAATATATAAATATATATGGAATAAAATAATATATGTAAAAAATGGATATGTATAAATGTATAAGTAAAAGCAAATCATCCATTCAAATATACGTTTGGTAATTTTTAAGCTGACCAAATTGCAAATACTAATTTATTAAGAATTAATCGGATTGAAGCTATAGCGTCATCATTCACTAGAATCGAAATAACTGCGAAATTCGGGTCACTGCTTGTATCAATTAAATAAATTGTTAGAATTCCCAATGTGATACATTCTCGACGAGCCATATATTCTTCTTGCAAATTAATGATTATTACAATATCGGGTAACCTTGTCATATATTTAATCCCTCCTAAATAGGTTTGCAAGTGAGATAACTGTCTCTTCAATCGAGCCGCATCCCCTTTCTTAAGTCAGTTCAATCTCCTTGTCTTTTGTTCCATTCTCAAGTTCCTGAACTTTTGAAGTCTCGTTTTTGTAGTGGACCAATTCGTTAAGATTCTGCCAAGCCATTTTTTATTAACATAATGACAACAAGCTCTTATTGCTGCCCGCGCTATTGAATCTATTGCTGTTTTTTTTGGGTACCAACAATTAAGAATTACTTTCTTATCCTTGCTACATCAAAAACGAAATCACAAGCTTCTGATAAAGAACGAGCCGTTTCAGTAAGATTTGTAATATGAATACCTTAACGCTTTGCAAAGATATAAGGTCTCATTCTCGGATTCCATTTTCTAGTACCATGACCAAAATGAACTCCTGCTTCGAGCATCTCTTCTAAATTAATGTTCCAATATCTTCTTATCATTTCCATTTCTTCTCACACTTCCTCTCTCTTTTGTTTCTCTTTTTTTTTTTGTTCTTGATTTGTTATGAAGAGATTGAACCACTTTAATTTTTTTTTCATAATTGTAAGTTCTTACTAAATAATATCAAAAAAGAAAATATTCAAAAAAGGAAATATTCTATAATAATATTAATAATATAATCGTTAATCTTCATGTATCATTCAATATGTTCCTGAATATATCTCATTTTTCAATTATTCAACCGTTTCATTTTATCAAGTTCCATGTTAATCAGATTAGTCAATATTTACATGTTTCGATGCAACAACAAGATGTTATTTGTAACAAATAGTTTTATTGGTACGTTAATTGGTAACATTTTATTCACGAAATGGGTTGGATTGATACTAGTCTGGTTACAACAAAATAATGCTATTAAATCTAATATACTTATTCGATCGATTAAGTACCTTGTGTCAGAATTGAGAAATTCTATGGCTCGAACCTTTAGTATTTTCTTAGTTATTACATGTGTCTAATCTTTAGGTAAAACATCGTCACCCATTTTTACTAAAAAATTGCAAAAAAACCTTAGAAACGAAAAAAAGGGAGCAATAAATAGATGTAGAAATAGAAACAACTTTCGAAACGAAAGGGACCAAAAGAAATCCTTAATTGATTAGCATTTACTCAATCCAACAATAAGTGAGATTCATCATTCAAGTTCGATAAAAGAAAGAACAGTTTCCAAACACAAATACAGTAAAGCGATTAATTAGCATTTTTCAACCCAAATTTTCTCGCCATTTCACCATTCTCCGATTACACCTATGATCAAATCAGAAAAGAATGGGACGAAAATTGAAAATACACATGAAAAATTGCGTTGATGAATGCTAAAAGTATTGAAGAAGGTAATAAAGGCAAAGAGACAAAAAAAAAGAATATTAAAAGAGAAACAGAAAGGCCACGTATTTTTACAATTTATAGATAATAAGAAAGCAAGGCAGTACGGCTTTTGAATCAAACACAAGCAACTCGCCCTTGTCTCCACTCAACGAGTCAAACCCGCCTCGTCCATCCAACAACGATTCGAAGGCCTTTTTCTTCGATACCCGACCAGCAATCACCCGACAAACCAACATTGCTCTCCTCCCTCGCCCACAGCCAGCACTTTCATGAGCGCCCCCGCTGCCGGAAAACGTACAAATCGCCGACCCCTTCCCACCGGGGAACACCCACGAGCACCCGCCTGCTTCTTGTGCTCCACCGCCGGCGGAACCCAGACAGTGGAACCTCATCATCTCGTTCCCGTCCGCCATGCACCTCGCGTTCTCCTCCCACGTTGACCCACCGGACAACCCGGCCCGTGACTTGACCTTCTCGCGATACTCCTCGAATCGGGCCATAGTCCTGGACCCGTTTTGGACCTTGAAGATCATCTCGATCCGACCCGGAAAGGACTTATTGCTCCAACTGGTGTGAAATATTATCTCCACCACGTTACGTGAAGGGTGACCCTCGGGCAGCTCGGTGAGGGCGGGAAAGAGCTGGTCGGAACTACGAGTGGAGCGGGTACGAGGTTGTGGAGATGGACGAATCGGGTCGGCTACGGGTTTATGGTGTCTGGGTTTCGAAGCTTTATGTTTGGATGTGACGGTTGCTTCAATGACGTCTTTGATGCTTTGACCGCCTTTTTTACAGCTTGAGCTTGATATCAAGTTTCTTGGTGTTGGGTGCAAAACGTCTTCAAAGGCTCTTGATTTGCACTGCAGCGACTTGACCCAGCTGCCTGCCATTTATCGGACCTATTGTCGGATCCCCTGAACAACTCGCTGTCTGCAGCGTGCTAGCAACACAAATGAGTCTTCATTCTTTCTCTCTCAAGAGTTTGCTTTGGTTTGTGTTTGGCCTCCACCTCCGGTATCGGCCTTTCTGGTTTATGATATTTGTGTGTGTTTGGTGGTCTCTGGTATAATGGAAGAGACATGGCGCGATAATAAATGGAGTGTACTCTATTTGACGACAATGCCCTCGATTGGTGGCAGATATCACATCCTGCCCACGTGGATTATGTATTCTGTCTTTAGGAAGCAGCCAAAAAAGGTGAAGGAAAATAGAAAAGCGTAGGATACCCTAAAGTAGATATATGATACTTGAATCATTGTAATTTCATCTTTCTCTTGGTATGTATTTACTAAGGAAAAAGAGAAGATTTTAGATAGGAGTTTATTGATTTGAGGATATTATCGTCCGTTCAATTTTGTCTTTAAGGGTCGTAGAAACAGTTGATTCTGGCAGTTTAGGAACATTATGAGCACACCACACCAATCCAAAGCTCTGAAGGTTTGCGTCACATTCGTTGTCATCTTTTGAAGGCAAATCTATGACAGTTATGGAAGAAAATGATTAGATATCGTCGGATTTGATTTCTGGTTGATCAGGAAAGAAGCCAAAAATTCGATTAGGTCACCGAACGCGACACCAGAAAAAAACAATAGAAATAAGTGAAAACATTTGTATCTCATAATTTACGAGTTCTCACTTCACTGGACTGTACCATCTTCCGAAGAAAAAGGTCTTAATGTTGCCTTGTAATATGGTTATTAAATAGAAATAGAATAGTTTCACAGTTTTGAATTGCCGTTATCACAAATTACGGTAACGGCGACGACAATTATCACGAAGTTATTGCAATTTTAACTGTATATATTTTGATATTATTGTATTTGTATTAGCAATAACTCGCAAAACGCAAATATAAATTGCAATTCACAATTTAAAACTTTTGAGTAGGCTATAATTCAAACTGGTTTGTTACCTTCTGCAATGTTTTATTGGCAAGGCTCAAGTTCCATTACAAGGCACATAGTGTTCTCCTCTATGCATTACATTCAAGTTCCATTACAAGGCGCATAGTGGTCTCCTCTATGCATTACATTCTTCTACGCGACATTCCTGCAACAAATTTTACATAGATACAGGATCTAAGAAAAGATCTGTACTTTCCATCTGAAAGCTCATTTTAAGTACCCTTTTCTGAACCCCAGATTGCTTAAGCGGAATCTGAGTCTCCACAAACAATCTTCCTCTTTCTGTTAGTTACGGTTTATCTACAACTGTCATCTTTTGCTTCATTGTGGAACGTTCCATCGGTTTGTGGGTTATTTGTGTCAATCTACAGGCACTGATCCTTCTATTCTATCTTATACACATGCATATAATAAAGGGAGAGTACCAAGTGGTGGAATCTTTCATCGGAGTTTGAAGTGGAACAGGTGGGCATGGAATTGAAGAATAAAAAGAGAATGGAAACTGGAGTGCATAAAAATTAAAGCACTGAAATTTGAACTAGTAAAACGACAATTTATCCTCCACTTCTCTATTCTTTTTAGACTCCTAATGTCAAGTAGGTAGCGTAGGATTATTGAGTATAAGCCTTCCTTTTTCTGTTTTTGAACTGAAGATGACTCTGGCTCCATATACTACAGGTAGTGAGTCGCTATGTGTCCAACAAACATTGGGATAATGACATTACAGTTATATTAGGAGCCGACAACATTGGTATCTGCAAAACCCTAATCATAATTTGTTTTCTTTTCCATACCTCAATCAACACCAAATCTTGAGAATTGGTGACTCACTTAAATGCCTCCTTTATTCTTTCATAATAATCAAAATTAAGGCTGGTTGGTTGGTTATGAGAATCCGATACGGTGGTTTCGATTAAAAGAAGTGCTTCGGCTTAGCGTGAGAATGGTTGGTGGGGTGAGTGGGGTTTTGCCAGCCTTTGCTCTCACGCCTACACAATTTATGTATGAACCCCGGGAACTGCGTTGTACATACTTGGCGTGCTTTATATTAACAAACTCCCAAAAATTTTGGTTACTTTTCCACCACTTTTCTTCAAATGGGATTCCAAGTTCATGCTTATTTTGACTCTATGTACGATTTACACTACTTCTTGGTTTTAAATTTATATTTTACAATAACAGGTAATTTTCCTAGTAGATAAACAGCTTATTATTATCTAGTCAAACACAGAACAAAATCAAAGCAGGGGACTGGCAAGCATAGTTTAATGAGGGATGCGAATGACATAATTTGTTAAACTTCGACCAACTTCGAGCCATGAAATCATCAATGCAGTAATAAGACAAGGTGTGCAAAGCAACTTGAATGCGCAGATCTCCCCTTCCTTTACGCAATAAATGTTTCAATTTCTGATATATGTCGACCATGATCTACTTAGCATGTCATTCAAAGCTAATCAATGAAGTTTTAGGACTTCCCTTTGGGTGCCTCCTTATCAACTAAACACGGTCCTTTTTTCTTCAAATGGAGAATAGCATACAGGCAGACAGAAAATTTGGAAGAAACGGAAATTTAAAGAAAAAAAAGATACACCTCCAACTCTCCAAGCAAAAGCACGTCAGTCCTTATAACAGAAGTTGAACTTCTTTGGTTTTGCCTGAGCTATGCAGTTGACAGGTAGACTAAGAAAGAAAATGCGATCATTAGTCTTTGATGTGATGTTGAAAAATTAACAAGTGAAAGCAAAAGACAAATAAAGATAAAACTTAAAAGTAGGTATAATTCAAAAATCTGATGTTCTAAATTTTGAATTGAAATATGATTTATTAATCTTATTTAAATTTAATTGAACTTTATCCTACTTTTCTTTAAATCCCCTCAAAATCTTTCATATTATGTAGATCAAAGTTGAATCTAGGGAGAATAAGAAGATGTTAATAAAATTTGGCAAGGTTGGTTAGGTTAAATTTAAGTAGCACTCAATGATGGTCCCTCCCTGCTTTTTATGTCATTCTGAATCTTGGATTGTTCTTTGCCTTTTGGGCTGAGCACATCTTTAAACAGTTGAGACTTGAGACAATCGCCATTAATAGTTTTAGATAGTCCTAGTCATTGAGGTATTTTAAAAAAGAGCGTTTAAAATAACTCTCCATGTTTTCTAAACACTCATTTTTTGTTGTGTTAATAATTTTATCTAAAAACAAACACTATAAGAAAATCATACAATAGCGATCATTACAAGAAAAACATTAATTAGCGACAAAAACTTATTGACGGAAAAAAAATTGTTGCTATTTAGTGATGGAAAATTAATATCCATCAGTAAAACTGTCGTAAAATTTTTTATTTTGCAACGGAAAAAATTTTCGTCGGTAAAGGTGGAGGGTAAACATCCTGGCAAATTTATGATGAAATATAGCAACAAAATGTCACACCCGTCGGTAAATTAGGTAGGAACGTTTCCTGCAATAAACTAGCATCGGAATTTACCGATAGATATTTATTCCGTCGATGAATTACCAATGGTATAAGCTAGTTGTCGTTAAAATTATGCGAAAATGATTGGGTTAACAATCAGCGTCGGTTTTTTACCGACAAAAACCGTTGGAGATTTTCCAACAACCTGGCTAATCCATCAGTAACTCCAGATTAGTCTTTTTAAAAATAAAAATGAAGTTGTTTGGTTTAAAACCAAACAACGTTTTGGTTTGGGGTTAAACTCACCCCAAACCTTCTTCCCCACATTTTTTTCCTCTATCTTTCTCTATTTTTTCTCTTTCCTCACCGTCGCACTTCTGTAGCTTCTCCTCTCCTTGCAGTCGCTTGTCCGTTTCTCCTTGTCGTCGCTCACCCACGTCATCTTATTCCTTCACGTGCTTCAGTGACTTCTTCTTCTCCGTGTCGGTTGAGGTAAGTTGATTTTGTTATTTACTAGGTTTTTGTGTGGTTGATTTAATTTGAATATTTGTTTGTGATTTGAACTTCCCATTTGAATTTGCTGAAGGGAATAACATTAATAGCCTGCATTTTTTTTGCTGCATTTTATGGTTGCTGCATTGTTTGGTTGCGGCATTGTTAGGTTGCTACATTTTTAATGTATATTTGGGATTTTGTGTGTAAAGGAGTTTAAGGAGATATTAGGCATCTAATTTTAATTCTATGTCATCCAAATAGGTTACTCTCTTTAATGAGTAGGAATTGTTGATTATGTACTACTCCTTCCTATCCAAAATAAAAGTCGTTTTAGAGGGATGCACACTTATTCAAAATAAGTGTCATTTGTGACTTTTCATGCATGTTTATAATTTTACTTCCAAAATTACCCTTTAATTTCTCTCACATCCTAATTACAGGTTACAATTTCAAGGCAATTTAACATGCTAATTATTGCTAATTACCTTTTCAATGCACTTCATCATGTTTCTTTTTATTTTGCTTCAACACTTTTAAGTTCTTAACAACATTCATTTATTTATTTAAATATAAAAGCTGTACACATAATCTTCAAGCAAGAATCAAAAAAGGGTGAGAAAGAAGCTCTACCTTCCCACATACAGAAGTTATCACAGATTGATGAAGTAGAAATAAAGAAAGTACAAAAGTTATCACAGGTTGATAAAGTAGAAATAAAGGAAGTACAGAAGCTATCACAGGTTGAAGTAGAAAAAAAGGAAGTAAAGGAGGGAGACAATGGAGTTGAGAAGAAGGTTTTGGATTTTGATCTCAATAAATTTTATTATGAGGAAGGAGAGCTTCATCCGAATAAGGAGATTCAACAAACAATATTGGAGATGTTGAAAATTTATCTCCCATATTTTTTCTAAATAAATATACGTGGTCGTTTTCATTTCAATGTTAATATCTAGATTAATGGTTTCAGTTTTTTTTTGGCTGATGTATTTTGTTTCCAGTAGTCTTATAATTTGATTATGTCTTTATATTATTGGTCTTCCATCTTTATTTATTTTTATGCTTACAGTAATTAAAAATCAATTGTGCAACAACACAGTGATTTTAATAGGAAGAAATTTATTTATGTATGTAAAATAGACTTAGCGAAATGTAAGGGATATGGCCACCTCGCTACTGTAATACAATTAATTCCATCACATTCTTAGGAGTATTTTAAGAACACAATTGATGAATTTGTATATCAAAGTTTATTTTGTAAATAACTGGAAATTATAAAGTTTATTCTATTAATTAATTTTATTTGTTTATTGTGGTGTAGTTTAATCATAGTTTTATTTTTTTATTGCCTTAAAAGTTGATTTTATAAGTAATGTAAGCACTCTAGCATTATGAACACCTGTTTAAATTTTAAACATGCAATTACTGTCTACATGCTAGAAGTGTTTAAATGTTTTCAAGATTAATGGAATCATTCTTATGATTCTAGTTTTCGTCTTTGCGGTGGAGATGGTACAGTTACAAAATATGAGACCACTCTTATAAGGAAGAGCTACTCCAATATGGTCATTTATGATTCATCGAATGATGGAGCCCGTTGTAGTTAGAAGTTTGAGTTTGCTTGCATTTTACGTTCTTATGTTTTGAAGGTTTTTAACTTGAAAAATATTTTGAGAATACCAAGTAAGTATATTTTGAAAACATGGACACGAAAAGCAAAATCGTGGTACGTTGATAGTAAAAACTCCATTATCAATGAAAGTAAAATGGATCCCAAAATGTTGTCAAGTATAAGGTATAAATAATTGTGTGCATTAGGCATGCAATTGGTTACAAGAGCATCAGAGAGGAGAGATACCTGTAAAATTATGAAAGATTAACTTCTCAACATGTTGAAGATGGTCAATGAGATATTGCAAGGTAAAGAAATAGTTGATGGAAAGAACCTAATATCATAAGATGAAGAGTTGACCCAACGGTCAAATACTGAAATAAATCTGATCAATCAACCTGACATCAATTTTAGTTAAAGGAATAACATTAGAGGTGTCAAAATAAAGACAAAACCTACATCAAGTAAGAGATTGAAGGGTAGATTAAAGAAAAGTTCAAGGAAGAGAAAGAATATGAAAAAATGCAAGAATTCAACAAATATCCCTTTCTAATACTCAGGTTATATTTTTGCTGATTTTCTGTTTTCAAACCTTTAATGTATATAATTTATATTTTGATAATTTTAAGTATTTTTGGTTTAACTACTCTATTAATTATTCTGAAGAAAATTCCCAATGTACCAGTATTATCTCCAATATTCAACATCCCATTTTACATCAAGATCAGGTTAGCTTTCAGTAATTAATGATGTCAAATATATTGTTTTACTTGTTTTGAACAAAATTTTCTTTTTTTTATATGACAAATAGTAAATGCAATCACTTTCTATTTCGATGGATTTTACAATTATGGTTTACAATCATGGAGACTGTAGACCACAATCTCAGGTTCGATTTCTAATATTGTCTTTTGGGCATATGCTACTAATCGTTTAGTGATTTCAATTTTGTATTTATGGACCACTTAGTTATGACACATACGAAATGCAGCCAATTGGTGTTTGTATGGATAACACAACTATGCTTTACACTCATCATCATTCTCGAACAAATTCTCAGATATTATTTGTAATATTTTCTTTTGTATTATTTGTAATATTTTCTTTTTGTAATATGTTATTATTCTTCTAATGATTTATCATTTTAGGTCATTGATGCAGAAACAAGTAAACAAAGTATTAGTGCCATTATCCCACTTTCAATGCGTATAACTAATTTACTTATGGTAATTTGAAGAAAGTTTTTACCTTAATTTCAATTTTTATTAATAATTGCATTTAATGTTAATATTACGTTTTGTTAATAATTGTAGTAATTAATTAAAATACATTTTGATTGATAGGCACAACAAATATTTGTTTTGAAAATTTGGGAGAACCCAACAATTTAGGAGTTAGTATTTCCAACGAGAACTGTGGTTGTTCTGTTCCTAGCGAAAAGTTTTGTATTTGTAAAAGAGGAGTCTGATGTAAATTTAGCTCAAACCGCGAATCTTGCTATTAGCAAACTAAAGTTCATTCATTTACGTAATGCAAAATGTTAAGAAAACAACATGTTCTTATATGTTACTGCAATGTAATTCATTGACTACAAAATGTTCAGAAAATATCATGTAATTATGGGATTGTAATTCTGGGATTTTGGAGGTTAAATGTTTTTAGTCACAGTTGTGACTTAACTTGCACTACTGTGCATGAAAATCATGGTCGTGACTTAGCTTGCATGGTTGTGCATAAGGTTGACTTGCACCGTTGTGCATGAGGTTAACTCACATAATCGTGCATGAACGTCTTGAATTGCACGGCTGTGTAGGTAAGTTCTTATATGATTTAACTTAACACCACATTCACAAATTAATCCAATTAATATTATACAACTTTCACCCGATTTCACTCAATTCATATTTATTCAAATGGCAACCAATTTCACCATATGAATTGAAGTACAATCAAACTAAATTCAATACAACACTCACTTTTACTCAAGAAAAACAAACCATAATAGAATATGAAAATAAATAATGTAAACAAAAAATTTCCCAACATTTTCCTTGATTTTACTCAAGGAAAACAGACAATACTAGACTACAAACAACAATTTTCCCAACTAATAGTAAAAGATATCAATGATCATTTCAGTAGACACAACCTAACAATTTGAAAGTTATAATACTCTATGAACTAGTTATTCTTTGCATATTTAGCCAAAATCAACAAGCACTTCAATTAAAAGAACCATCAAACAAGTTTGATAGATACTCAACTCTTCATCCTCTAAAGCATTTAAAGGTAGGATATGTATTTACTCATCATTTATTTCATGTAAGGCATCTACTATAAGCTTGCTTACCAATTCAATCTCCTCCACTCATATCAAACATAAGCATCAATTTGAAGGTCTTTATTTAGGTTGTAATGAAGCCGAGCTAAGGGCAGGAAAAAGGAAAATTGTAGTTTAAAACCCCAACACAAATTGAGCATTTAAACATATACAAAAGAATGAGCATAAAACACTCAATTCTTTCCTTTCACTTAACAAAATTAACACTTTCCATTGTTTCTTTTCTCTACTCTTCTTTTCATTTTCTGCTCATCTTCTCTTCCTTCCTTCCTTTTCTTTCTTTCTTTTTCTCTTTTTTTCATTTTCTTCTTCTTATTTTTTACTATGTTTTTCATTTTTTCAGTATTTATGATTCTAAAACAAGGAAATCAAGAGAAGAGAAATATAAAGGAGAAGTAAAAATCTCCACAGCCATACCCATCCCTAACACAATAGCAAACTATACGTTATAATTCCCCACACTTATTCTCTAAACCCAATTATACTCATTCAAATGCTTAACTTGCCTTATGATAGGTATAATAAAGATGATAAACAATTGAGGTCAAGGCTCACATTTGGGTTTAAAGAAAGAAAAGGTGTCATGTTAAACTCAAAGAGGGTTTACCAGAGGTAAAATCATGATAGCCTTTTAAGCAAAAGGGCTAAATCCTAATTGCCTTCAACATTTCAATATTTGCATAAGATTGTGTGATATCAACTAGCATTTGCAAGCAAGTTCTAGAGTTCCTTAATCATGAATGAACACTCTCGACAAAGAATTATAGAATTTGGTGTTTAATATTCAAAAAGGCTTAGAATCTTACTAAATAAAAGGTGTCATTCATCTATCACAACAGGCCAATGTCCTTTTAACCAAAATCCAAGTCAATTAGTCGAAGCATGCAAGCATACTCATTCATTCATATTGTGCATTTCTAATCCATATCGAGTTCGTTTAATAATCATGCATCTCTAACTGCTAAATGGGAAAACAAACACATAAGACACAAATAATCATCTTTTTTCTTTTGTTCTAAACTATTATTCACATAGCACTTGAACATCACTTTGCCCTCGATGTGATAAGAAAATGAACGATGGATCTAAGAGGAAATAGAACGAATGCAAGGACAAAGATGAAAACGAAAAGAAATTAAAACAACAACCAATAAAAAGGGAAATGTTAGAAACATGACACTAAGATGGGGGTGGAGGCTATCTGAAGCAAGCATTCAAATTGGCCATAAAGGTTTGGATCTTCACCACGGTAGCCTCAATGTTATGGAGCCTATTATTTGTTTGTCGTTCAAATGCTATCAATTGACTTATAAGTGATTGATACTCCACGGAACTATATGAAGATGTCTTATGCATATGTTGTGGTTGGGGTGGTGGAACATCATCTTCTTCTGAAGCTTCCATTTCTATAACTCAAGCTCGCTTACTACTTAAAGCTTCCTCTGTATCATCATGGATAATAATATAACGATCGCCTTGCCGCTTGATAACCTTTATCGACATCAAAGATTTTAAATCGAGAGTTGAATTGCCCGAAACTAGCTGCATGGGTATGAGTGTTCTCTCGATTAGCAAGCCAAGATGTTCTGTAGTTTGGGTCATAAATGCCCCAACTACTATTTTACTTACATTAGATTAAGCCACATTATGTAATTGTAGACTTAACCAACTGCTGGCATTAAAGGGCCTGATATGTACCATATACCACAAAATAAATAAATTAGTTTTAGAAACTACCCCATTGTTATCTCCTCTATTGAATAGTGCAAAAGTTAAAAACCAATGGAGATAGTGAAAGGCAGGGTCCACGATAATAGATGATTTAGACGTAATAGGGGAAAACGCTTTCCTAGAATTGGTCAATTGTGATCAAAAGTCGCTAGCCACAAAATCGTTAGGATATTCATATAAATTATATTTGGAAAGCCAAAAATAACATTAAGTACTTCTAAAGTGATCACATGATATGCATTCATTATTCAAAATTTAAGACTTAACGCAGTGTCCCTATTAGTAGTTTCACGAACTAATTCTAAAGTGGTCAGAAAATCTAATGTTAATTCTACATAAGAATTTTTCCTAAATTCATAAAATTATTCCCAGCCTATATTTTGCAGCAACTCATATGCTTGATAAAAAATTCCTAATTCAATAAATGCTTGAGAATTTAAAATCTATTTGGAATAATTTTACGATCCTTAAGAAAAGCATATCTTTGTTGGTGCTATTTACTTTGAAAATTGAGGCACGAAATACATGAGTTAGGCTTCTAGGGTGGAGACGAGGGAATTTTGGTTCGTTTCATTGTTAGAGGCATAACTGATTGCTTAGGTAGAGGTAACGTTTGTGCTCCTACTAGGTTAGTTTGGTGGACACATAGGTTTACAGCGTTATTTAGAGCCACCATACATTTATTTAGCAGTTATTGTGGCACGGTTGTGCGTTGGACACCAAGAGATTATTACGGGTGACTGTTAATGAGGGATGGAGATTGGGTCTGCAAGTGCAGAAGAAACAAAGCAAAATAATGCTATTGGTGTGACTGTCCCTAGTCAGACCTTGACTAGGGAGGGACTTCTCCCAGTCACTAGAGTGACTTGGGGTGTCACTCCCTTGACTTTAGGAAATTGATAGTGTGATACCCCCATTCAAAGATCAAATATAATTCAACTAAAGACAAAAGGGAATCCACATTGACAGAGTAAGATGGAGCAAAGTAAGCACATAGCTTGGCACCCCATAACAATGGAATTGAGCTTAGCCTTGTCTCAACTAAAAAAGAAGAAATCAGAAAGGTTGCATCTGTATGGCGATAAGATAGGTGTTGAACTGAAAGGGGGCAGAGAGGGATAGGAGAGGCTTGCAGTGCAGTAAGTAGAAAAGAACGAATTAATTCTTTGTTTGATCTTTTTATTTTTCAAGTGAACCCACTGAAAGGAAACTGTAACATATCTCTATGAACTTGCATGTTATGCTAGTACTACAATCTAGCAGAAGTAACATTAATAGTCAATAATATCAATACCTGGCACATCTGTACTCCCCATTTTTCTAGGTTACAAGAATTTGGCTACTTGGATTTGTTTGTTTTGACTTCGTTACGAGATCTTTCCTAGTCTTCTTCCTGAAAAAGAAAGTCGATTAATTAGAAATAAGACATAAATAAAAAAATTATGGAACATACATATCATTATTCGTGGGTTATACCTTTTGTTACACTTCTAGTCCCTGTGTTAATAAGAGCAAGATCTGACTATTCAACAAATAAGTAGCAGTTCTATTTACCAATATGTATGGTCTTGTTCTTGCGTATCCCTACTAGTTTTGCAAATTAATCCCACTGATACATATAATTCAGAAGAATAGGTAAAGTTATTCATATACAACATCCCTTTCTTTTATCAACGGTTCTAGTAATCGATATGTTTCCACAAATAATTGAAATTCAATTTGTTGATCTGTATCTTCAATTTTTGGAAACTTATAAAGCTCTTTTATTAAACCCGATCAATGAACCTACAAAATCCTTCAGATTTTATCTGATTAAATCCGTAGACATTCCCTCATTTCCATCCCTCATTATTTTAAATTTCCCATTTATTTACATTATTGGATCGTTCTTCATCCAATTATATGGATTGATCTAAAATGCGTAAAAGATGTTATTCGCACTTAAGAGCTGAGTACTCTACCGTTGAGTTAGCAACCCAAAAAACAAATAGAAGACTTAGGTTATATAGTTAGAATGAAAAAAAAAAGATTTTTATATCATATCGAATCCAATAAACCAAAGATTTTCGTAAAGAAAAAAATGATGCATTGGTTCAATGGTTAGTATTCCCCTTTTCATCAATTTTGTAAGAGTAAAATCTTTTTGAATCATTAGAATGTCAACACTCATTTATCCTCCTTGAATAGAGGATATAATAATTGATGGTGGATTTATCAGTCTAAATAGGAGACTTGATTCAAAAAGTTCTCACAAGTGCCAAACATATCTTATTCCAATTCATTAAACATAAATGAAACTTCCATAAAAAAATACCATTAAAAAGGTTTGGATAAATAAATTTCATCTCATCTTTCTTATTCCTATTTATCAAGAATTTGAACCAAAAATGGATACATTCAATATCCAGTTTTTGACAACTAAAAGAGGGCCTTTATTAACTTTCAATTTTATTTGATTTTCTTTATTTCCAAAGCAAAATGAAGAAAAACTTGATTCTACCATACTGTCGGATTTTATAGAAAAGTATTGATTGTAGTCTGCCCTTATTTATCTATGTTTATCTACAACATGAAATTGGAATTCTTCACCTTTTTTTTTTTTTGCAATCCATTAAGAAGTAAGAAGTCAAGTTTCATTCAAATTAATCACTTTTACTAACTTGACTAACAATTTTTACGTAAACTATAAGTTAAAAGGCAGTAGGAACTAAAATGAACAATGCAGTAGCAATAAATGTGAGAATATTTACTTCCATAATCTTATCATTTCGTTATTATTTACTTCGCAATAACTCGAGATTGATACCCATAGAGATGATAACGTCTATAAATTAAATGGGACGAATTCCATGATGATGATATCTAATTGGATCAATATCATGAATAACAATATCTCAGTTATCAAATCGATTCATCATCACACTTGGAATAGTATAACATAGAAACATCATTTATCCATAACTAATAAAATAATGTATTCATAATCCAATTGAGGATTTAGTTTCATTACCTTATTTTTATTTATTTATCATTTTTCCTACTCCATTATTTTCTAATTTTTGAAGTAAATGGTCTTTTAGATACGGGATTTCCTGAGTGATCTTTTTAGAGCCTTGGCTTGTCATATGAGTTTGAATATCGGTAAAAAGAAAAAAGAAGATTTGCATGATTCTTTCTACAATTTACTCTTATATCACCCCTAAAACCCATGCATTTGATTTTTTCTTTGAATATGAGAAACAATAAATAAATACTTGCTTGTCCCTTCCACACCCCACACGGGATTAGCTTGGACTTTCCCGGTGAGTCCGTAAGGATTAGACACCCATATTCTTGGACCATACAATTCGGTTACATGAAACGCATTTTTCCTATCCTCATGAATCGAATGATACTCATATTTTATTTCTATATTTATATTAATTAATAAAAAATTCAAAATTAATAGCATAAATTGGAGTAGTTTTCCAAATTCATATGTGAAAAATCATAGGAGTGTATTAGTTTCGCAAACTCTTCGATTTATTGCATTCGTTTCTACCACAATCAAAAACCAGAAAAATTAAACGCATCAAAATAAATGTGTGTTGATATTTGTTAACGCAGTTCAACACATTTGGCCTACATTTGGAGGGCCCTCACTTAGCTTAATACTTTCACCAAAGGAAAACAATAGTTTTACACAAAGCTTTAATAAACTGATACCACTCAACCCTTCACACTATCCCTCGTCCTCATTACCTGTAAAAGTGATTCACACCCAATAATACAACCAACTCGTGTTAACCTCAATAGAGGACTTTTCTCAACAATCTTATAACAAAAGAACACAAAATAAATAACTCAAGTGATTAAACAAAATTCAACACGAAAGAAAACATTTGAAAAGGAAACAAGGAACAACTTCCTAAAGTTTTCGACTTTTCCAAAGATTAAGATGCAACCAACAAATCACTCACAACCAAAGACTCACACATTCCCAATATACCTATGCCCTTTTGTGTTCTACACTCCACTATAACATGATTTACCCAAGAATTTATGAACAACACAAAATAAGGATGCACATACACGGAGTCTAGACAGGAAGTCACACATGCACCATCACAAAATTTACAGCTCACTCACACTATCCTTTTGCCCACATGAACATCTTCCAAAAATGATGGTTCACGCACACAACCACACTGCTTCATCTCTCTCCCAATTTTCTGCACACAACAACATTATCTGTCCATACATCTTCAATCAACCCACACCAAGACACAGAACAAGCCATACACGCAAGCCTCCCTCATTTCAACAATTTCACAATATCTCTCAAATCACAAAATAATTAGATCAAAGCTTCACCATACACGCACAACTGCAATCAACACCAAATCGAAAAAACAATCATAAAATCATGCACGTGTGTAGTCCATAAGCAGGGTCTCGCATATAAGGAAAATAATACTTAGAATCACTCACACAAAGAAAATAATACTTAGAGGTATTACTTATTTAGATCACCTCTTGATTTGGATTTTTAATCATTATCTTGAAGGCCCAATAATAAAAAATGACAAAATTAAATAATGAGATATAATAAATATCTTAACACTATGCATATACAATTTCTCTTATAGAAGCCCGCTTAGCTCAGAGGTTATAGCATCAAATTTGTAATACGATGTTCATGGATTCGACTCCGATAGTTAGCTTTTCTCTATTTATTTTAATTAATTTTTTATTTTGACATGATTAATATTTATCAGTAATTTTTATTAATTAGTAATAATAACTAATGAAAGTGTTATTCATAATAGATAAATATTAATGAATAAAATAATAAGTATTGGAATTGTATTTAGAAAAAATATTAATAAAGAAATAAAAAACAACTAATGAATAATGTCAGTTTGTTTGAATTTAGTATAAACACTAAACTTCACATTGTTATGAATTCCTAATGTTGTCAAATAAAATGTATTATTACTCAATCCAAATGATTCAATATTTTGATAGAATGGAATTCTTTCATTTCGAAATCCTAATTTGAAGTGGCTTTTTCGTTCATTCGTTGGAAAGAGGGATTTTCTTCAAATTTCAACAATTAAGACATCTAGAAGCAATATAAGAAAGACTCATATATTTATCCATCAACATTACAAGTAAATACTAAGTAGAAGATTCTTTGTAATTATAACACAACTAAAGAAAAGTTATTCTTAGTTATGTTTGGAGATATTCCTCTCAACAATTATCTAACAAAAGAACAAATTATCAACATAGAGAGCCCCTTTGATCAAAATAAAAATTCAATCATGATGATATTTTTTTGTTCCTGAATGGGTTTTCAATTATTTTTAAGTTTGTGTTCAGCTTCAAGTAAAGATTTGCCCTATTTTTACTTGCACATATAGGGCAAATGCCCTCAATACTATGTCTTTTTGCTACAACTTCTTTTTTGCAATTCCTTACACATCTTCCGCCAATGATTGATTATTAATCAGTTTGAAATTACTCTTGTCTATAATATTATAGTGAAATGCCTAGAAAGAAATCGTTGTTGGGAAAGTTATAATAGAGATGGGTGATATTTTAGGTGGTAAATTAACACCTCAAATTGCAAAAGAATGTAGTTGATAGTATACTTTAGATCGGAATTGGGGGAACTACCGCTTGATCTTTTCTGTCAACTTTTCCCCCAATTTATATTCTTTTTATAATTAAAATTTCAAATTCAAAAGAAAATTAATATTCTTTTTTATATTTTATATATCCAAATCAATATTTTAATATTAAATTTCAATATTATGCAAAAATTTTCTTTTCAATAAATTAAAGAACCTATATTACTAATCCGTTGCGTATCTTGGTCTTCCTATTCATCCACTCATTCTATTCTTTCTTAATCGCCAGTTAAACTTAAAGTAATATTGTTAGACCCCGAAATTTTTAGGATTTTATATTTTATTTTATTTTATTAAATTATTTAGCATGAAAATAAGTTAAAATTTATGAATTAGGAACTTTTGGAGTCTAATAGGGTATAT
>JAOSBN010148944.1:0-24339 GCA_027563595.1 Erythroxylum suave | reverse complement strand
TTAGGTTTTGATCATGTACATATAGTAAGTGTTGAAAGATACAATGTAAACCTTCGGTTTTGTGAAATGAAATGAGGTAAATTGTTGGGTTTTAAAATATTGTGACTTTTCATATTATGCTTTTAGTGAGAAATGATATGTTGCCATGTGAAGTTAATATAGTGATCGAACGTAGCTTACCCTTATCATAGGATATGTACCGAAATGACCGCCGGACGTCTCGGTGTGTACCTTTCAGTAAAGGGGTGTTACAAAGAGAGATCCTATGTGAGACCCGATTGTTTATTAGAGGGCTTAAGATCTAATTAGGATTATGTGTATTTTGTTAATTGAGAGATTGCAAATTCTATCATTTAATTAAGGTTAATAAATTAGGGTGCGTGATTATAACTTGAGAAAGATTGATCCCCCTTTGATAGTTTAGAACCGACACCCTATTAACACTTAAATAGCCAGGTTAGCGTTAATGGTAGGGAGAATCCCTTCTCCCATAATCTGTTAATTTTCCTTGATTGATTTCTATTTTGACTTTTGTGTTAGTCAATTCTAATTTCTTTTGGGTTACATTTACAAATTAAATTCCTACTAATCTTATTCCCATATTTACTTTTCTTTGCAAATTTTATTTTCATTTTATTAATTTTCTTAGCCTTAGATAACTTAGGATTAGATTAGTTTATACCTCCTTGTAGGATAAACCCTTCATATACTACAAATCACTACCTGCGCACTTACGATATTTTGAAGGCTATAAATTGTAAAGCTTGCAAAACCATCGATAAGTTTTTGGAACTGTTGCTAGGGATGTGTAGTATTAGTCTAATTCTTTTAGTCTAAGGATTAGGAAAAAAAGAGACAAAAGTTTGTGCACAAAGTATAAGACACATCAATCTAAACATCATAAGGTAAAAATTGGGAATTCCAAGAGTTAAATGCTAACAAGAAATAGGAAGAACGATAGTGTAGGAAATACATTATGGAGAGCGACAGACCTTTATGGACTTTATAAGGCCACAGATCAACACCTATCATCAAGGAATTACATAACCACCAGTGCAAGCGAGTACATTTGAGAACAAACCATCATTACTGAATATGTTGCAAAACAATGTGCAATGATTATAATGCTCATTTGGCAAATTTATTAGAGACTTGTGACATCTTTTGATATATTGGGATATTGTAAGATGTTGAGAGGATTAGGCTCTTTCCCTTTACACTCAGGGATAGAGCCAAGGCATGATTGAATTCTCTTAACCTAACCAACGTCACAACTTAGGAGTAGTTAGTGTAAGCTTTTCTAAATAAATACTTCCCTCTAAATACGACAACAAAACAAATAAAGAAATTTATCAATTTTTGGAAAAATGACTGGGAGTCTTTATATGAAGCTTCGGAGTGATATAAGGAGTTGTAAAGGAGTTGTCCTCATCACAACCTACCCAACAAATTCTTATTGCAAACCTTTTATAATGGGGTTAATCCACCCATGAGCGGCACCATAATTGTAGCTACTGGAGAATCATTCATGAGAAAAATAGTTGAAGCAGCACAAAATCTGTTATAAGAGATGTCATACAATAGCTGTCATTTGACATCAAAACAAAAATAAATGGTAGCTAATATTTAGGGATCCAAAAGTAATGATTGTCGAAAATTTAATGAGAACATTACAAGCTAAGATTAACAACCTAACTGAGCAATTAAATAGCATGAAAGCCACCTCTTCCTCTCCATTCAAAACAATTTAGCACAATGGTGAGTTTTGTGGATAAGATAGCTATATCACAACTGATTGTTTCTTAGGGCAAAATAACAACGTAACGGAATTCAATTTTGATTAAGCACAACTTATTCAAGGAGATAGCACTCCTTATTCAAAATTTTAATCAATCTAACAATATAGGGATTCAGTTTAGAAATCAAGAGTCACATAGATTTCAATAGGATGAATACAATGACTATGATTCCAAACTGGACAAGTTCGTAAGTATGGATGAGGCTCAGAAGAAGTTAGAAGGGAAAATTGCCCAAGTAACAAGGACTCATTTCTCTTCTATCCTCTACCTGAAGATCAAGTGGAACAACTTCCCAATTATCTACAAGAAGTGTGGGAAGTCTTTCGAGCAATACGGAAGTATATTGAAAAGTTCAAGTTAAGGCTATCACATTTGCGAGTGGGAAAAAACTAAAAGAACCATTAGAAAACCAACTAGAAACCCACCTTGTAGACGTCCAAGAAAAGCTTAAAAAGGATGAAGAAAAGAATGAGGACCCTCCTTACATTCCTTCTCCATTTTACCCATTTATAGTTGCATCTTTAAGGAGCAAAAATAGGACGAATAGATGACAATGGCAGTAGAGGTGTTAAGTTATCAATTTGTGCTTATTTTGTACTTAATTCTCTTTAATGTGTCGAAATTATTATTCAAAATTAATGGAATTGTATTATAATTGTTTGCAGATGACTTTCAACACCTTATAGATGAAATTGAATCAAAAATATGAAAAAGAAACAAAGAAAATATGAAATTCCAAGTCTGGTAGCAATTCATTCACTAAACGTGGGCACGTGCAAGGATGAAATTAATTTCCATATCTGCTTTCAAAATCTGAATCTGATTCTTTTGAGGATCAGATTGATAGAGATTCACAATCTGAACATATGGGAAACATGATCTACAAGATACGATGAAAAAGAAAGGGATTAGGAGGCATTAAAAGGGGAAAAACATGACTATTCACGTTAGCCTTTGATTGAGAATAGATTTTCGATTCTGCATATTTTTCTTAGTTGTTCTTCCGTTTTCTGTATATATTTTCGTATTCTTTAAGAATGACCAGGGATGGAGACTCGTTATGTAATTATTTCTTTGATTTCTACTTTCGTTATGAATAGCTAAACTCCTTTTCTTGGTTAAGGGAAGCCATGTTATCCGTTATTATGTATGAGATGTTTCAATAAATTTATGTTGTTGATGAACATTGAATATCTTCTGATTACTTTTTTTAATTGAGTTGGTTGATTTCTAGTGCGCAACTAGGGATTAATTCGTTCAATAGCCAGATTAATGAAATATGACGTTCAGTTTCATTAATCACAAGTAGCAATTAGGATTACCTTCTTTACATTAGAGTCGGGAATTCTAAGAAGATATTCGCTTGATTGAGTGCATGTCATACATGTATTTCTCTTGCTCATTGGTTTCTTGATTCGTAAGGTTATTATTCAATTGAACCTACGATTGTATATAGGTTGTTATTTAATAAGAATGCTAGGATACATGTTTCTAGTCATTACACTTAAGAGAAAACATCCCTAATGAATATTTATTAATGATTGAATTTTTATATCAAGGATCCATTTTAGCGTGATAACATTGGTGACCCGAATCTTAACGGTAAATTGGAGTTTTTGTGTGTGAATATTTTTTTAATTTTTGTGTGACTTCTGTTGATTTTTGCATGATTGTTGTGTGTTAAACCATGAAGCTTTGTCATATTAGTTTGGATGAGATTGAGGACAATGCATGAAATTAAATTGGGCTAAGTGAGTTTTAAGGTGAATCATGTTGATTGATTGCAATAACTGATCTTATAGACTTAGTAAAATTTTTGACATTTGAGTGATGAGGAATGTGTGGAATTGAAGTGAATTCTTAAGTTAAACTTGTGAGCGAAATTTGAGCCTAAACGACATCATCTTTATGTCATGCTATTTCTTTTAAATGCATGGAACCGGTTTGAATTTATTTGATTACATAGGATATTGACATGATTAAGGCCTTCCTTATTTTTAAACCTTTTAGCTTAAAAATGGCCCACCTACTTATTTTCCCTTTGCAAACATTTTTTAGCCTTTATCCTTGTTTTTCAATCAATCACCTTATTTTTAAAACTCAAAAGCCCCATTAGTCTTACCCTATCACAGGTTTAATGAAACATTGAGTAATTTAAGACTTTTGTTTTGTATTTTATTCTGAGATACTATTATAGGTGCTTCTACTCATATATTTACCAAATTTTGCTACTAGCAATTTTTCTTGTTTTTATTGCTTTTCCGTGTGTTTAGTGTTATTCAGAAAGAAAAAGAAAAAAATCAAATTTAAAAAATAGAAAAAAGTAAAGAAAAAAAGAGAAGAAGAATAAAGAATAGTAGCAGGAGTTAGTATGAGTAGCTGTAACCCTTTGTGTCATATGTTTATCTTAGAATTTTAAGTTGAGTATCCCTTTTACTTGATACTTTGTGAATGCTTGTGATTAACCTTTTGCCATTTTTACCTCACCTGTGAACTTAGCCCCATTACAATCCTGAATAAAGTCCCTATGATTTATTAACTCATGTGATCTGAATGTATGATAATTGGTGAAATTGTGAGCCTATAGTAGTGCAATATGTTAGAAAGGGATTTGAGAGAAACACTTTGCCCTCAAACACTTGAGTGTAAGAGCAAAATCCGTGAGAAGAATTCATTTTGATTTCATATTTGCTTTTGAACAAAGATGTCTTATTTTGACTTCGTTTGTTTGCATTGGTGAAAAGCAATTGTGATATGTGTTGCAACTTAAGTCTTACTAGCCCAAGTTAAAGGATTGTGTGTACTTAATCTTATAAATGATGAATTGATGGAGTGTAAGGGTTTGACATGTTTGCTCGAGGGCGAGCAAAGGTTTGATGTGAGGGAATTTGTTAAGTTATCAATTTGTGCTTATTTTGTACTTAATTCTCTTTAATGTGTTGAAATTATTATTAAAAATTAATGGAATTGTCTTATAATTATTTGCAGATGATTTTTAACACCTTAGAGATGAAATTGAATAAAAAAGATGAAAAAGAAATGAAGAAAATCCAAATTTTCAAATCTGGCAGCAATTCAATCACTAAGCGCGGGCACATGCAAGGATGAAATTAATTTCCAGATCTGCTTTCAAAATTTGAATCTGATTTTTTTGAGATTTTCATAATTTTTTAAGATAAGATTGATGGACATTTACAATCTGAACATGTGGGAAACGTGGTCTACAAGATAGGATGAAAAAGGAAGGGATCGGGAGGCATCAAAAGGTGAAAAACATGACTATTCACGTTAGCCTTTGTTTTAGAATAGATTTTCGTTTTTTGCAGATTTTCTCTTGTTGTTCTTGCATTTTCTGCACTTTTTCTTCTATATTTTCATATTCTTTAAGAAAGACCAGGGATGGAGACTCAATATGTGATTATTTCTTTGATTTCTAATTTCGTTATGAATAACTAAACTCCTTTTCTAGGTTGAGGGAAGCCATATTATCCGTTATTATGTGTGAGATGTTTCAATAAAGTTTATGTTGTTGATGAACATTGAATATCTTTTGAATTATTTTTCTAATTGAATTGATTGATTTCTAGGTGCGTAACAAGGGATTAATTCATTCAATAGCTAGATTAATGAAATATGACGTTCAATTTCGTTAATCACAAGTAGCAATTAGGATTACCTTCTTTACGTTAGAGTCGAAAATTTTAAGAAGATATTCACTTGATTGATTGCATGTTGTATATGTATTTTTCTTGCTCATTGGTTTCTCGATTCGTAAAGCTATTATTCAATTGAACCTACGATCGTATCTAGGTTGTTGTTTAATAAGAATGCTAGGATATATGTTTCTAGTCATTGCAATTAAGAGAAAACATCCCCAATGAATGTTTATTAATGATGAAATTTTATATCAAGGATCCATTTTAGTACGATAATATTGGTGACCCAAAAACCAAGGTATTTCCCATTAAATTTTCAGATCCAATTATTTCTTTTGATTTTCGATTTTCTTATTTTTTCTTTAAATTATCATGAATTAACCCCCCCCCCCCCCCCATTTCATTACTTTGTTTTGTTTTGAATTTGTAACTCCTCTACCGTTAAGATTCCTCGTGGGAACGATATCCACTTACCACTTCTACATTAATTTGTATTAACAGAAGTTGGTTTTGTTTTAATTTGGTTGCAGGCGACAGCAGTACCAAATTTTAGCTCCATTGTCGGGGTAACTGAGTATAGTGGTTTAACATGCTTGCTCGAGGGCGAGCAAAGGTTTGGTGTGGGGGAATTTGTTAAGTTATCAATTTTGCGCTTATTTTGTACTTAATTCTCTTTAATGTGTTGAAATTATTATTCAAAATTAATGGAATTGTCTTATAATTGTTTACAGGTGATTTTCAACACCTTAGAGAGGAAATTGAATCAAAAAGATGAAAAAGAAATGAAGAAAAATCCAAAATTTCAAGTCTGGCAGCAATTCAGTCACTAAGCATGGGCACGTGCAAGGATGAAATTAATTTCCATATCTGCTTTCAAAATCTGAATCTGATTCTTTTGAGATTTTCATAATCTTTTAACATCATATTGATCGAGATTCACAATCTGAGCATGTGGGAAACATGATTTGCAAGATAGGATAAAAAAGGAAGGGATCGGGAGGCATTAAAAGGGAAAAATGTGACTATTCATGTTAGCCTTTGTTTTAGAATAGATTTTCGATTCTGCAGATTTTTCTTAGTTGTTCTTGCGTTTTCTGCACTTTTTCTTCTATATTTCATATTCTTTAAGAAAGACCAGGGATGGAGACTCGTTATGTGATTAGTTCTTTGATTTCTACTTTCGTTATGAATAGCTAAACTTCTTTTCTTGGTTGAGGAAAGCCATGTTATCTATTATTATGTGTGAGATGTTTCAATAAAGTTTATGTTGTTGCTGAACATTGAATAACTTCTGAATTACTTTTTCTAATTGAATTGATTGATTTCTAGGTGCACAACTAGGGATTAATTTGTTCAATAGCTTGATTAATGAAATACGACGTTCAGTTTCGTTAATCACAAGTAGCAATTAGGATTACCTTCTTTACGTTAGAGTCGAAAATTCTAAGAAGATATTCGCTTGATTGATTGCATGTCGTACATGTATTTTTCTTGCTCATTGGTTTCTCGATTCGTAAAGCTATTATTCAATTGAACCTACGATCGTATCTAGGTTGTTGTTTAATAAGAATGCTAAGATACATGTTTCTAGTCATTACAATTAAGCAAAAAAATCCCCAATGAATGTTTATTAATGATTGAAATTTTATATCGAGGATCCATTTTAGCGTGATAACATCGGTGACTCGAAAACCAAGGTATTTCCCATTAAATTTTTAGATCCAATTATTTCTTTTGATTTTCGATTTTTCTTATATTTTTCCTTAAATTATCGTGAATTAAACCCCCTCCCCATTTCGTTACTTTGTTTTGTTTTGAATTCGTAACTCTTTTACCATTACGATTCCTTGTGGGAATGATATCCACTTACTACCACTACATTAACTTGTATCAACGGAAGTTGGTTTCTTTTTAATTGGTTGCAGGCAACAATAGTACCAAATTTTGTCACCATTGACGAGGAATTTCTTAATCGTTTTTTTAGTGATGCTTTTGTTTTTGTTTTTGGTTTTGTTGCTCTTGGTGACCTTATCCTCTGTTTGTTTTAGTTTCACAGCTTTTTCTGATTTTTCGATCTTTTTGTGGCATGGCTCACTATCAGTATGCTTTTGATTCTAATTTTTCACATTATCCTTATTATGATAATGAGTTTCCATCTATTGCGACTTCCAAATTTGACCATCAAGTGGCATATTTCACACCCTTAGCCGCGTAAGTACCGAGGGATGACCAACAAGCTAAGGTATGTAAAGTTTGCTCATTTTTGGGTTATTCTTTTTGTACATGTCCTGTTTTATAGGATATATAATACAGGTTTGCTTCTCCACTAAGCTACTATCAAAAGCAGTCCTACTTTCAACCAAAGGCTCCACCTCCACCATCACCACCCCAAGCTGATGAGATGTCTTTGGAGGAGATCGTAATGAGTTTGGTGACGGGCACTCTTCAATTCTAACAGTTTAGACAACCGTATATGCCTTGACAAAATCAAAATACAACATCCAATTTCGAAGGTAAGACTTCCTTGGAAGATATAGTGCAATCTTTGGCCACTAGGACTTTGATGTTTCAACAGAGTGCTGAAGCAAGTATCTGAAATATTGAAAATCAACAAAGAAATATTAAAAATCAGCAAAGAAATATTGCAAATCAAATAAGCCAAATGGACATTACCATAAATCGATTGGAGGCACAAAATTCTGAAAATTTTCCAGCATAACTGGAGATCAATCCCAAACAAAGTGCGAAGGCTATCATATTGCAGAGTGGTAAGGAATTGCAGGACTCACTTTCGAAGAATTCCAGAAGAGAGGTAGAAGAAGAAATCACGCAAAAAGCACCTTCATAACTAGAAATGATGCAAAATAATCTGCAGAATATAGTGGTTCCGCCCCTTTTTCTAAGTCGAGAGCAAGCAAAGTTAAGAGAGGAAGAGGTTATAGTTCAAGAAAAGATAGAGGATGTGCAACCTCCTAAGGTAAGTGATGAAGTTCATGATATCACTAACCAAATTTCGTTTCCTTTTCCTAGTTGTTTATAGGTAAAAGAAGAAGAAGAACAAGCAGAGAAACAAGAAGAAGAAAAGTCGCTAATCATATATGAGTTGAACAAGCTATGGGCAAGCGAGCTGAAGATCGAAGGAGCAAGACGTCAAGTCTCCGCACCCATTGGCGTTACTCTTATAGAGACCATCTTGGTGTGAGAAGGGCGATGCCCGAAAAGACGAGTGTACATTAGAGTTTCATGGTGAAGTGATGAAGTTCCACTCATCAGAAGTCATGGAGCATTGTGCTGATAAGGAGCCTACTTCGAGGGAAGGTGCTCCGAGATCCTCACGGAGTTTGAGCATGCTTGCTGTTGGACTCAAGCATCCATTCAATAATGAATGATGTACATATACAAAGGGTCAAGCTTATGACCTTTGATAAGCGCTTAATGTGAGGCACCTCATTCATATCCCTTTCTTTTATGTTTTTTATAGAAATTTTCTTTTATTTTCATTTTTAGGTTCAATTCAGTTTAGTTAGGAATTTAATTTAATATTTTTGATTCTGCAATTTTAATTTTTTATCTTTTAATTTTAAAAAATTATAATTATATAAAAAAGAAAAAAATTCATGTCGTCTTTTTCCTCTTGTTCTTTCATTTAGTTCTTTTCTCACCATCATCATTCATTGCATGTTCCATGCGTTTCGGCCCTCATAGTGCACACTACACCAAACCTTCACATAACCCCCATCTTTCAAATTGTTATTAACCAAAAAACCCACTCAGCCCTCATTTGTGATTTTATTGATTTCGTTTCTTTTCTTTTGCGATTGTAGTTCTGCGTTTCACAAATTCAACACAATAGTAAGGAGAAAAAAATGAGTCACGAAGGTTAGCTACTCCAATCATGTCTTTTGTGGCCTATTGGGAGTATAAAGGATTCCAACCTCCACATCTGCCAACACCATGATTTCAGCACTTCCATAGTAGCGAAGCTTTCTTTAACCTTTTCCTTTATATTTATGCTTCTTTAACATTGAGGACAATGTTGGTCTAGGTGTGGAGGAAAGAATTGGAGTTTTGGTGTGTGAATATTTTTTTCATATGACTTTTGTTGATTTTTGCATGATTGTTATGTGTTAAACTATGAAGCTTTGTCACACCAGTTTGGATGAGATTGAGGACAATACAAGAAATTAAATTGGGCTAAGTGAGTTTTAAGGTGAATCATGTTGATTGATTGCAATAACTGATCTTATAGTCTTAGTCAAATTTTTGACATTTGAGTGATGAGAAATGTGTAGAATTGAAGCAAATTCTTAAGTTAAACCTGTAAACAAAATTTCAGCTTAAATGACATCATCTTTATGTCATGCTATTTCTTTGAATTGTGTGATGCTCCTCTATTCATGTTGCCTTCAAAACTTGCATGGAATCGGTTTGAATTTATTTGATTACATGTGATATAGACATGATTAAGGCCTTCCTTATTTTTAAACCCTTTAGTTTAAAAATGACCCACCTACTTATTTTCCCTTCGCAAAAATTTTTTAGCCTTTATCCTTGTTTTTCAATCAATCACCTTATTTTTAAAACCCAAAAGCCCCATTAGCCTTACCCTTTCACAAGTTGAGTGAAGCATTGAGTAATTTGGGACTTTTGTTTTGTATTTTATTCTGAGATACTGTTGTAGGTGCTTCTACTCATTTCTTTATCAAATTTTGCTACTAGCAATTTTTCTTGTTTTTATTATTTTCTATGTGTTTAGCGTTATTCAAAAAGAAAAAATAAAAAATAAATTTAAAAAACATAAAAAAGAGAATAAAGATGAAAAAAAGAGAAGAAAAAAGAAGAAGAAGAATAAAGCATAGTAGCAGGAGTTAGTATGAGTAGTTGTAACCCTTTGAGTCATGTGTTTATCTCAGAATTTTAAGTTGAGTATCCCTTTTACTTGATACTTTGTGAATACTTGTGATTAACCTTTTGCCATTTTTACCTCACCTATGAACTTAGCCCCATTACAACCTTAAATAAAGTCCTTATGATCTATTAGCTCATGTGATCTGAATGAATGATAACTGGTGAAATTGCAAGTCTATGGTACTGCAATATGTTAGAGAGAGATTTGACACTTGAGTGTAAGAGTAAAATCCATGAAAAGAATTCATTTTGATTTCACATTTGCTTTTGAGCAAAGATATCTTATTTTGACTTTGTTTATTTGCATTGGTGAAAAGCGATTATGATATGTGTTGCAACTTAAGTCTTATTGGCCCAAGTTAATGGATTGTGTGTACCTAATCTTATGAAGGATGAATTGATGGAGTATAAAGGTTTGACATGTTTGCTCAAGGGCGAGCAAAGTTTTGGTGTGGGGGAATTTGTTATCAATTTGCACTTATTTTGTACTTAATTCTCTTTAATGTGTTGAAATTATTATTAAAAATTAATGGAATTGTCTTATAATTATTTGCAGATTATTTTCAACACCTTAGAGATGAAATTGAACCAAAAAGATGAAAAAGAAATGAAGAAAATTCAAAAATCCAAGTCTGGCAGCAATTCAGTCACTAAGCGCGGGCATGTGCAATGATGAAATTAATTTCCAGATCTACTTTTAAAATCTAAATCTGATTCTTTTGAGATTTTCATAATCTTTTAAGATAAGATTAATGGAGATTTACAATCTGAACACGTGAGAAACGTGATCTACAAGATAGGATGAAAAGGGAAGGGATCGGGAGGTATTAAAAGGGGAGAAACGTGACTATTCACATTAGCCTTTGTTTCAGAATAGATTTTCAATTCTGCAGATTTTTCTTAGTTGTTCTTACGTTTTCTACACTTTTTCTTCTATATTTTCATATTCTTTAAGAAAGACCAGGGATGGAGACTCGTTATGTGATTATTTCTTTGATTTCTACTTTCGTTATGAATAGCTAAACTCCTTTTCTTGGTTGAGGGAAGCCATATTATCTGTTATTATGTGTGAGATGTTTCAATAAACTTTATGTTGTTGATGAACATTGAATAACTTCTGAATTACTTTTTCTAATTGAATTGATTGATTTCTAGGTGCGCAACTAGGGATTAATTCGTTCAATAGCTAGATTAATAAAATATGACGTTCAGTTTCGTTAATCACAAGTAGTAATTAGGATTACCTTCTTTACGTTAGAGTCAGAAATTCTAAGAAGATATTCGCTTGATTGATTGCATGTCGTACATGTATTTTTCTTGCTCATTGGTTTCTCGATTCGTAAAGCTACTATTCAATTGAACCTACGTCGTATCTAAGTTGTTGTTTAATAAGAATGCTAGGATACATGTTTGTAGTCACTACAATTTTATTAATGACTAAAATTTTATATCGAGGATCCATTTTAGTGTGATAACATCGGTGACCCGAAAACCAAGGTATTTCCCATTAAATTTTCAGATCCAATTATTTATTTTGATTTTCGATTTCTCTTATATTTTTCCTTAAATTATGGTGAATTAACACCCCCCCCCCGAAATTTCAGTGCTTTGTTTTGTTTTGAATTCGTAACTCCTTTACCATTAAGATTCCTCGTGGGAATGATATCCACTTATCATTACTACATTAATTTGTATTAACAAAAGTTGGTTTCTTTTTAATTTGGTTGCAAGCGACAGCAACACCAAGAGGTTTCAAAAGATATAGACGTTTCTGTTAACGAAGTGGAAGAAGCAAAGGAGATTAAGGCGGTTGAAGAAGAAAGCAAACAGTTCACCTTCTTATCAAACAAACTATTGGATTCAATGGAAGATTCAGAGAGTTTCATTATTCGTTATTTTGTTGACAGTTTGTTGTTGAAAAGGACATTACTAAGCTCATTAGGTTTCCTTACTTTGATAGATTTTGTCCTTTTCATTATCTTGTAACATATAGCTTATCTACAAGCTATGAAGCTGACATTGAATCAGAACGATGGAAGCAAGTCGCTTATAATTGATTTAGTTGAGTTTCCAAGGTTGTAAGGTTAAGCTAATGACCATAAATTAGAATGTTACGTCGTTAGATTTGTTTTAAATTCGAACAAATAAGTTTTCATGCTTTAGAATGGTTGAGGATTACTCATTCTCATTCTCTCTTTGAAGCAATTATAAGACAGGAAAACAATCTCAATAGTAAGCAAGTTTGGCTTTAGGCACCATTGACATCACCACTTTAATCACCATGACGGTTTCGTGCTCTACCCTTTATCTTTTCAATTCTGTCTTTATTTTATTCTTATGTCTATTGTGTTATGTTATGTTTCTATTCCCACCTTATGTATTGTTCTCTTGTTCTTCTTACATTGAGGACAATATGTTATCCAAGTGCGAGGAGGTATGTGTGTTGTATGCTTTTATTTTGAATGTGAATTTTGCATGTTAGTTTGTTTTAGGGTGCATTATGTGATTTGTGTGAATATGTCAATGAATAGGACATAACATAATCGGTTTAACTTTGAACATAGGCTTTTATGTTGCAAAGATTTATTAGCTTGTGAAATTAGTGACTTAGGTTACTTTGGCTAAATATGTAGGGTAATTAGGATACAATATTAGTTTATTCACCCTAGGAATTTGTCACATTTATTTATAATTTTAGGCCAATCGAATAAGTAGCATCACTAGTACCTTTTTATGAGAATTCCTACTTAAAGAAATGAAGTAGGTAATAATTAAAATAATCATAAACAAAATTGTGTAAATCATAAGCAATTAACTATTCCGCTAGCCTTCGGGCTATAAATAGAGCTAGTAGCTAGTTAAGAATATGATGTAGCTAAGTAACCAGATCAACATGTATCACAAATGTGTGCCTTCACATCAAAAGGCTATAATGACATTCCAACTAAGCTACTTAATAAAAACATGACCTAGTTGAGTAACCAGATCTACATTCATCACAAATGTTTGCCTTCTCATAAAAGGCTAGATTTATGTCAATCAAAATCAACAAAAATAATGTTTTATTAACTAAGCCTACCGCTCTTTGTAAAAAGCTTGAATTTCATGAAAACTTACTTAAGGACAGTTACATTTTTTATTGACCAAATGATGATCAATGTTTGTGTGCAAGTTATAGGGGTGAATAAACTTAACATTAACATCTGGATTAGTTGTATACTTAGTCCAAGGTACTTGGACATGGATTTTGCATGTTAATAAGTTAGAACGACTTGAGGGATAGTGTCCAAAGTTAAATTTGTTTCATGAAGTTTGATGCGCAATATATTGTGTTTTACTTGTTTTGTTGTTACTTGAGGACAAACAAAAGTTTAGATATGGGGATGTTGATAGTTGTCGATTGTATCATGTTTTAGTGGGTAGTTTGGTGTGTGTTTAATTGTTAATTTGATTATTTAGTATGTGTTTAGGTTATAATTGTGTTAGTTTGTTAAATATTTGTGTTTTAAGTGTTTTATAGGTTAGAACACGCTTTTGAGCTTCAATGTTATGTATTTGTTATGCCCTGATGAGTTTGCTAGTATTTTAGTGCTAATATCAAAGAACGGAGGAGTTTTAGAGCAGACTCGAGCTAAAGCAAAGGCTCACAATTATGGCCAGTAAGCTATGATCGTGATAGAAGCAAGTGCAAGGAGCTATGATCATGGCCCTGTCTGCCACGATCGTGATATAAGGCAAAACTATCGGCCACAATCGTGGCACTATAGGCCACGATCGTGGCCTGCACGATAGAAACGCAGACAAACTTCCCAACTTGAGTTTTCTAGGAATTTTTTAACCTTTTGAACCCCAAAAAAAACCCTAGGTTTGCTTAAATTAGAAAATTCTATTAAAGGCACTATGATGAAACCCTAAAGGGAGCTTCATTTTCTACCGCTTTTGGAAAACCCTCAAGAGAGAGAAAGAAGAGAGAGAGAGGAAGAGGAATAGGAGAAAGGAGCAGGTCTTCGCAGCTACTGCCCTCCCGAAGTGTTTAGATCCCTATTCTATTGTGTATTTCTTTCATCTTATTGTTCTTTCCTATGAATATGAAGATGGATATGAATACATGTATGGATTTGGGTTTGATTAAGATGTTTCAACTTTCCTTCGGGAGTTGACCTTGATTTTAGTTATTATTGTGTTATTGTGATTGGGTGTTGTGATTGATTATGGTATTTTCATTTTTGGTAATAAACTAAGAGGGTGAACCAGATAAAAATGATTAGATTGGGTTAATAAGAGTTAGGCAATCTAATTGACCGCACAATCAATCTAATTAATTATTATATCGTGAGAGATCTTGCGTGAGACTCGATTATTTATTAGAGGGCTTAAGATCTAATAAGAATCTTTTGGTAATTGAGAGATTGCAAATTTCACAATTTAATTAGGGTTAATGAATAGGGTATGTGATTACAACTCGAGAAAGAGTGATCCCTCTTTTGATAGTCTAGAACCGACACCCCCTTAACACATAAATGGCTAGGTTAGCATTAATGATAGGAAGAATCCCCTCTCCCTCAATCTGTTAATTTTCCTTGATTGATTTCCATTGTGACTTTTGTGTTACTCAATTCCAATTTCTTTTATATTACATCTACAAATTAAATTCCTACCAGTCTTATTCCCATGTTTACTTTTTTTACAATTTTATTTTTATTTTATTAATTTTCTTAGTTTTAGATAACTTAGGATTAGATTAGTTCACAACTTCTTGTGGGATTGATCCTTCGCATACTACAAATCACGACCTGTGCACTTGCAATATTTTGAAGGCTATAAATTGTAAAGCTTGCAAAATGATCAACAATAATTGAAGAGGCAATGGTCAGTTTATTAATATAATTAGATACTATAAAACTATATTTAGCTTGAATGTATCATAAATTTCTAGAAAATTGGTGTTAGGCATATTAAGATCCTTATTTAGCAACCCATCAAACAACACAAATTGTTAGATCATTTGGATCACATTGGGCTTAATTTCAAAGTTGTTCTCCTTAACTCTCAATCATGCGTTACCATACTCAGTCCCGGTTCATAAGGATCTAACATAATCCCCTATTGTGTGGTGTCTTCGTCTTATCGTCTAAATTGGAAATTAAATTAGAATGCTTAATTTTTTTCCTTTAACTTTCAAATCAAAGCCTGTGTATCTTTAGATCTGGCTTAAGTAGAATTTAGGGACCATTTATAGTCATAAACCAAAGATTATAGGACTACAATATAACCCTAACCACAAGATCAAGAAAGGTTATTTTAAAATAAAACGATTAAAAATAAAACAAACAAAAAGATTATTAGATTAACAAAAATAAAATTTTCATAATATTTTAATTGTGAAAAATGGTTTCAAATACTTTATGTGATAAAATAACCTGAAACAAAAAGAATAATACTAAAATAAGAAATCACTTAAGCAAGTGCACTTATCATTTCTTATAGTCCTCCCAAATAGGTGTTAAAGTCTAAAGCAAAAGTTTTCTCAATTAAACACACAACATACTCCCCAACAATAGGTAGAACAGTTAAAAAGAAAACTTCCTTAACCAAAATAGAGGCGTGCTTAAAAGACAATAAAAAGGAATTATAGTTGGGACTCTTGAATTTCAAGACAACATGTATGAGAATAAGTTGATATTCCAGCAAGTCCCTAGAAAGAGATATTAATTGGAGAAGTCCTTGCCTCTTCCAAGTAGAATAATAAAAAGGGTATAACATGTCTATCCATTTAACCCTAAATGGTCTATATTTTTTGGCCATAGACTTAGAGATTTTAGACCTAATATAAAGGATATTCTAGTAGAAAGTTCAATTTACTAACCTCTCCTAGATAGGGGAGAGAGGGGTGATAAGATATGAAGGGATTCCAATAGTCAATAACAATCCTTGCTCATGGCCAAAATTTAGAATTCCTCCTACCGTACTAAAAGAAGGAAATTTTAATGATATAATTAGAAGAAAATTTTGAAAAATGGATTTAGGGTTTAAGAAGTTTCCTACCTTATTATGAAAAAATGTTTGAGGTTCAGTTATAGTAAAGTCTACCTTAAGTTTTATAATCTGAATAAAGAATAAATTTTGAACAACTGATACAATGTTTGAGTGAAGTACGAAAAGGAGTCTAAGATGTACATCTACAGCATTCAATTTAGCGGAGTCAATTAAAAAGGCAAAAGATGATAATGTATGGAATCCATATTGTAAAGAAAGTTACGCTAATTTTTGGGGGAATTTGTGAGGAAGAGAATAAAAAACACTAGAGTTAATAGAAAAGACATAGACTAAAACACTTTACTAATAAATCCTAGAGAGAGATGGTTTCCTTTCTCTTTAGCCCTCTCTGTTCACCCTCCCTCCTTTTCCCGATCTGAACTAGCCTTCTTACTTTTATGGTCCCACTTATAAATATATTTCCATAAAAGGCAGTTAACTCTTCCTTTTAACTTAACCCGCCTATTTTCACTCTTGAAAGTTAATCGTTAATTGCAAGCTAAGTTGAATTTGATTCCCCTCCATCTTTTTCTCCAGCCTCAACTAAATTTAACTTTGTCTTAGAATTTGCTAATCTCCTGGCATTTGAATCAGGCAAGGAAAAAGTAAAAACTATCATAATGGCAAGAGAACCTTCCAAAGTTCCTTCCTCATATAAATAAGCCTAGAACAAGGTGACCCTATCACCTTTGACAAGCTATGTTATTCCACCCCAAGATTGAAGCATCATATTTCACCTCCTTTATAGATTGTCTTATTATGTGAAAAATGAATGCTTCGGTTACTTTTTGGACTAGTGGCTAACTTTCCTTGGTCTAACACTAGGTAGCTACTAGCTGGAAGAAACTTGGTTATGTGACCCCTTTAATATCTGAAGAATAATTCTTCATCATCAGATTTAGATCAAAGGAATTGCACTGAAGGTTATAGGCCTTGGGCCTTGGCAATATTCAAGACAAGCCTATGTTACTCAAAACATGGTCTCGTGGTATAACTTTAAAAAATACAAAAATCAGCTCCATTCCAGTTTGGGCTAACCTTCATAATTATTGGGATCATATCACCACCAAAAGTTAATATACTTTCTAAACCTGTAACTAGAAAAAAGATTAAGTAGGTTATCAAATGTTTAAATAGTCACAAAACATTAAAAACATATGGCTTTAACATGTTCTTCATAAAAACTTGGCCTATCGCTAAAGACATAGTGTAGGATGATGTTTTTTAATTTTTTGAGAAGAGGAGGCTTTATAAGAAGATTAATGACAATTTCATTACAATAATTACCAAAAGTGATGACTAAAAACATTTGGAGATTTCAACCTATACCTTGTTACAACTATGTCTACAAAATTATTTCAAAAGAACCTTAGCAAATAAATTAAAGGAAATCCTAATCAAGCATATAAATAGTGCACAAGGGGCTTACATACCTAGAAGAGAAATGGGAGAAAAAAATCTACTCATGTAAGAGTTTACAAAGCGTTATTCCAGTAAAAAAGGTAGTAAGAACTATATTTTAAAAGTTGATATGAAGAATGCTCATGACAATAGTTACTAGAACTTTCTATATAACATGATAAGAGCCTTGGAATTCTTAGATTGCTTTATATAGTTGATGAAATTGTGCTTCACCACACCTTTTATCATACTCATCAAAGGAGAGCCCACAAAGACCTTAAATAGCTCTAATGGCATCAAACAATGTGATATAACCTCATTATACATATTTTGTCTTATTATGGAGGTGTTCAATAGACTATTAAAGAGAAATGTGGAGAGAACCAAGCATTTCAAATATCATTCTAAATGCAAGAAATTGGGCATCACTAACCTCATTTTTATTGATGATCTAAATATCTTAGCTAGAGTGGATATAATTTCTTTTTTAGATGTGATGAAAGCCATCAAAATGTTTACCAAATTGTTTATACTGCATGTCAATGTAGACAAATGTTCTTTTTGCATATCTAAGAATGCAGAGCATCAGAGTCACATGGTAAGACTCATCACTAGGTTCAAAGAGATGCCCTTACCATTTACTTATCATGAAATTTCAATAGCTACCATTAGATTAAGCTATGGAAGCTTTAAACTATTAGTGGACAGATACAAGCTAGAATATAGGGATAGAGCATGAGAACTTTATCACTTGCTAGCAGAGCTCAATTAATTACAAGTATGTTTCCTTTATCCAATATACATTAAGCCACACATCTTGTTATTCCTAAAGCAATGAACAAAATAATGGATAAGATTTTTAGAAAGTTTATCTAGTTAGGGGCAAATAGTGGTGGTTATAAAGCTGATATGAAATAAATTAAAGTATGAAATAAAAAAATTATAGAGGATTTAACATAATTCCTTTAAACCTATAAAATACATGTACGATTGTTAAGAGATTATAGAGATTAATTGATGATCATAAGTCCTTATGGTGTAATTGGGTACATGAATATTACATCAAGAATAATAACATATAGGAAATTGATCTCACAACCATAAATGCCTCTGCTATACTAAAAGAATTCTTAAGATGAGAAGATCAATTAGACCTCAAATTAAAAAGAAACTTTTGAATGGGATGAGTACATTCATCAGGCATGATAACTAAATTATGGGATGTCTTCTAAAGAATATAGGAGAATTTAAAGCCTTGAGAGATAAAATTCTAGATAATCAAAATCTCACAAATGTTCTGATTCATAAGGATATTATCCTCTTGCAAATGAAAGATAGGAATATGCAGAATGAGATCAAAAGATTAGTGTTACTAATGGAAACTTCAGTAATGCATCATGCAGATAGCTTTTTCAACATAACCTTATGCATACGCCACAGTATAAGCTGGTTTGGTGTAAATATAATCTTCATTGAGCTCCTACAACATTATGGAGATATATAAAGGATATATTACCCACCATTGATAGATTAAACATGTTTAACTACTTGAAAAACTAGTGTATTCTTTACATAAGCCAATTAGAGAACACCTCACATATATTCTTTAAATGAAATTTTACTAGTGGAGTATGGAAAATAGTTCTTCACAAATGTGCCATTATCAATTGATGAGTTCTTGATTTTATATTTACTCCTTAATACTTAGTTATTAATGTTATGAAGTGCTTAAGATACTTATTTTTGTTCATATTTAGCTTTAGTAATAATTTGGAAGCACAAGAACTAAAATGAGCTAAAAGCACATCTTTGGAGCCATCCTCTTAAAGTTCAACTTTATTTGCCTTCTTTGAATAAGAAGGAGATGAATTAGTCTAAAGATGGGACAATAAAACGAAAGAAATGAAGTTCCTATAACCTACACAACCATGCATTGGACCGTGTAACTCTCTAAAAGAGAGTAAGATCATTTCAACACCTCCTGTAACCTATATGGACTTGTATGCACTTACAAGACCATGTAAGTGAGCTATATGATTGTGTAGCTGGTTTTGTTGCTCACCAAAATTGTGTAGAAACATGAATTGGGGGAAATTTTACATACAACATGAATTGGGGGAAATTTTACATACATCGCTAGTTACACACCCGTGTAATAGAAACATGAATTGGGGGAAATTTTACATACACCGTTAGTTACACACTCGTGTAACTAACCATTTAAATTTTTGCTATAAAAGGAAATTTAAGTGGCCAAACAAAGTATGAAGGGTTTTAGAAGCTCAAAATTGGGCAGAATACTTTCCTCTTTGAGATGTATAAGGATCTAACCTTCTTCCTTCTGGTTCAAAAGGGTAATCGATGCAAAGAACATATTTAAGCATCTCTTCATCTTATAGGGTGGCTCTCTCTTTTTAGAAATTGTTTGTGTTAACCTTTACTTAATGTTTTGGGTATTCATGTTGATAAGTGCAAAATATTACATATTTTATCCTCCGAAAGTTAGTCCATTTAGTTATTTTTATTACAAATTTAGGCATGCTTATTCATATTTTATTATTTAAGACCTAAAATTATTTATGTTGAACTTCCTCACTTTGTTAGGAAATAAAGATGCAACAAAGATAGTAGTAGTCCACCAAAAACACAAAACGAAAGATAAAATGGTAGAAGCAGTCTAAACTAGAAAAAAAAAAGCAAATTGCAGCGTATTGGCAAAGACAAAATTGATAACACACAAGAGAAATAAAAGAGATGAAATGCCAATAACAAGGAGGAATAAAATGATAGTCCAAAAAAAAAGAATAAAATGACAGTCAAAAAGAAGCCAAGCAACTAGGTTGAGAAGAAGAAAATGGCAGTGCAGAGGGAGAGCAAATAAAGACCAAAACAATAGTCCAAAGAATATAGATAAAACGTAGAAGAAGTGAAATGCAAAATAGCTAGAAATTGCATTAAAACCATAACAGTAAAGAGAATAAACGCAATCACCAAAAGCATAGTAGTTGGACAATACGACAATGCACAGCCTAAAAATGTAACACCATATGAAGCAAAATGCAAAGCAGATGAGGAGGCCATCAAAATGACAGTTAGGAGGAATAAAAATGTAGAAATAAAACACATAGGCAAAAGAGGCACACAACAGTTGGGATGAGCAAAAGAAGTGAAATGTCAATAGCTGGAAAATGAAGCGAAATGAAACAACATTAGATTCTAGAGAAAAATGCAACAAAAATCCCAACAGACTTGACATTCTCTATTCCAATTCTCTTTAAAATGGAAGAGATAAGAGGAAGCTTATTTAAAAGCCATCAAAATATGACTCTTGGTGTGTCTTGGAAAGTAATAAAAAGACAACAGTGGAAAGGGAGAAGGGATTAAGCATATTGCATCAATTGAGATTCATAAAAAATCTTATAAAACTTGGAGCTATTGGTGAAGAAGACTACTATAAGGAGGTAGTGTTCAAATGCTATGAGAGCAATATAGCCATTAGAATTAGCTAGTTCAAGACCACTGGAGAAAGATTTTATGATTCAAGCTATCGAGTCAAATTAATCGTTGATTTGTTGAGTCCAAGCTATCAATAGAATGAGTCTCTCTCACTCTTACTCCTTTTGTATCTAGTTCTTCAAGTTTAATTTACTTCAAAGTTTTAAAAGTTTAGCTTTGTATCTTGGTTTTGGATTATTTGAGATAATTATTTTTAAGCTCATTCTAAAATGTTGAGGTATTTTAGTATTTGTACGTTGCTGGAGCCCATTTATTTACGATTCATGTTCTTATAGAATTAAGAGATGTCTTGATATATTTGAATGTGAATTGATTACTATTACTTTGTCTTTAGTCTGTAATTACTAATGAGTTTAGCGAGTCAGGTAGCAACTAATTAATTTGTTAATTAGTAAAAGAGCTAAGTTTTAATTAGAGTGTCATTTGATCTAGGAATTTTGCTAGCTAGTTGGTGTTCGCTCAAGGTTACATGCGCAAATTTTTACTAAGTATAACCTTGGTAATTACCCCAAATGCACCGGTCTTTCGCATAGTACCTAAGGTGTCAATCCCATGGGAAAGGAACTAGTCCTAAAATCTAAAGGCAGCTAAGTTCACAATTAACCTAATTAAACAACTAATACAGACAATAGATCAATTGATAATCAAATTTGAGAAATTAAAATGCCACATGAATAAACAAAATAGGAAACCACACAAATAATCCGAAACCCGACGTAAAAATAACCAACTGAGAGAAAGGGGGATTCAATTTGAAACTAAAGAAAATCTGCTAATTATGCTATTTTCGATTTAACGGGCCTAGACGGTCCTGAGGTGAATTACTCTCTCTCGAGTTATAATTCTTAACCCTAATTGATAAACCCCAATTCAAATTATGGGAATTACGATCTCTCGATTTGTAACTGGTCAAAAACCTAAATTAGTTCTGAATTTGTCTATTAATCTAACGGGAATCTATGCTCGATTTCTCGTTACAAAACTCTACCGGTTTAATTCAACTCTCTATCTATCGATTCACCTAACTCTCATTAGTCCAAATTAATGATTTTTACCAGCTCACCCTCTCAGTTTATTGCCAAGTTATGAAGAACCGAAATTGAATAACAATTAAATCGAAATAAAATACCATCAAATAAATTTTTATTAGTCTCAATGACCAAAACAACCCGAAGGTGAGTTTAGAGAAAAGATCAATACTCAACAATAGTAATTCCAATCAATATTCAAATCTCATACATCAATGAAATCAAAATAACAATAGAAAATACTATTGGAATGGATCTTGGAGGTCACAACTATGGGAAACCGCCTGTTCCAGGAAGTTCTTCGTGTTAAAACGTATCGCCATGCCTCTCTTGCTTCGTCTCCTTCCTCAATCACTTAATTTCTCGCTATGTTCCTCTCGAATTTTTGCAGAAACTCATTATTTTGCTTCATCTCTTCACTCTTTAATGACTGCTGGTGGCTGTCTTGTAGTGTGCTATTTATTCTGTAGTAACCCTAGGTCAAACTCAGGGTTGAAACAGTCCGAAAAATCACTCAAATTTTGAGTTTTCATGTTAACCCAATGCAAGGCATGATCGTGGGCCTGCATGTCATGATCGTGGCTGGCGCTTTACCCTTTCTATCATGATCGTGGCCTGAAGTGCATGATCGTGGCCTGATTCCCTCTATCACAATCGTGGCCTGATTCCCTCTGTCACAATCGTGGCCTAGCTGGTTCTTGCTCTTCCTTCTCTGTCACAATCGTGTCATGATCGTGGCCAGTGTGCTCGATCGTGTCCTATGCTTTTTAGTCCAAAACTCTTAAAATCTTCACCGTTCTTCCCTGTTTACCCTGCAACACTAGCACATATATCAAGATACCTCAAAAATATACAATTTAAGCTTAAAGATTCCAATTAACCCATAAAAAACCCATAAACACAAAACTAACCTATTTAAAGTCTAAATGCATATCAACACTCAATTTAACACTAAATGTATAACAAATTAAAGCCTAAAACATCATACAAAACACAACTATCAACATCCCCACACTTAAAGTTTGCTTGTCCTCAAGCAAACAAAATAACAAACACAAAACAAAATAAACACACAATACAATAATGCGACAATGGCTCTAATCTTCATGAAATAAGTTTAATCTTGGACACAACTATTCGAATTATGGCAAATCATTAACAAATTAAATAAGTTATTAGGGTTTTGAACTAAATATACAACTAAATCAAGACCTAAATGTTAACTTAATTACCTTTTCAATTTTACACACAAATTAATAATTTTTCGGTCCCTTAGATTTTGTAACTATTCCTAAATATAATTCCATGAAAATTCAAGCTTATTACAAGTCTGGTAGGTTTATATTTAAAACACACATTTTTATTTTTTATTTTTATTTTTTAAATCAGGGCTTAGCCTTGCATTCAGAGGCAAACATTTGTGATGAATGTCGATCCAGCTACTCAACTAAGTCATTTATTAATAGCTTGATTGGAACGTCAATATAGCCTTTTTACTTGGAGGTACACATTTGTGATGCATGTCGATCTGGTTACTCGGCTATTATCACGTTTTCAACTAGCTACTAGATCTATTCATAACCCGAAGGCCAACAGAATAGTGATTTATTGAACTACGTATTAATTTTTTATTTTTTGTCATTACCTACCTTGTTGCTTTAAACTAGTCATTTCTATGAAAAATACTAGTTAAGCTACATAAGCTAAAAGGCCTCAAATTATGAATGAATGCGACAATATAGAGGGTGCTAAATTTACACTAAGTCTTAATTAGGTTGTATATTTATCCAAAGGACCCATAATTCACTAATTTCGCAGGCTAATGATTGTTCACATTCTAACAGACTATGTCCAAAATTAACAATTTTCACTCTATCTAAGCCATTAACACATTTACACACTTCCCACAATGCAACTTAATACTATCATACGATATGAAAAAT
Source organism: Erythroxylum suave (assembly GCA_027563595.1). Taxonomy (NCBI): domain Eukaryota; kingdom Viridiplantae; phylum Streptophyta; class Magnoliopsida; order Malpighiales; family Erythroxylaceae; genus Erythroxylum; species Erythroxylum suave. The sequence continues at coordinate 52 of JAOSBN010148944.1, read as the reverse complement.
TCATATTTCTCGGTATGAGTATTCAGCATATAGCCTCTATATTAATATGAAT